>JAIPRK010001031.1:0-91013 GCA_025469195.1 Chaitophorus viminalis
GAGCTATTTAAATCGTTGAAATTGTTTTACCTATATTTAAACTATTACCTAAATAAAATTAAAATATTTAATTTTAATTTCGAACATTAAAAAAAAAAAAAACAGAAGATATAAAATTATACTCCAAAAAATATTTTTGATGTTGGTTTTGTTATCACAATCCAAGGAATCATCTAAATAATATATTAATATATAATACAATTTTCAGATAAAAACTGCAGAAATAAAACCCAATGTCTGATTAAAATTGGTAACTTAATTTGAATAAATACCATTATCTAACTTAACCTAACCAATGACATTGATGTACGTGGAGTAAACTAAATGTTTAATTTTTTTTTAATTACCTTATAAATTTTTTAAAAAAGAATTTGCATGCTTATTGAAAAAATAAAATTATTTTTTTTTGTATAGGTATTGGTATATTGTATTGGTACTTGTGATTAGCTTTTTGGGAGCATAATTTTCTCTAATATCCTGAGTGGCCATCTGGCATCTAGAGATTTTGAACGTATATCATAACCACCAATTAGATATTATTGTTGTTGTTACAGTTTACCACAACGCCACAATATGTCCACACATATTTTTTTAAATATGAAACTCATGAAATTTGAAATAACAAATTTGTGTTTTCAGGTAAACTATCAATAGAACAATTTGAAGCATTAAGATCGAGTGTGTACCTATACTCAATTTATCATGTATTTTTAAATTGATAAAAATATTATTTTCAGAGTGAAAAATCATATTCAAATCTTAAAATAGGATAAAACACAATAAAAATAAAAATTTTAAAATTGTTAAATTGAAAATTGTAACAATTATTATGAAATAACAACAATAAGATATTAAAATATTATGTTGATAACAAATCATTATTGGAAGAATTGAGAATGGGACAGTTTTTATAGTTGCATAAAATAAAAAAAAAAAAACACTCTAGAAAAGGGGAAGATAAATAAAGGATGTTTGAATTTTTTCCATTTGATAATAAATGTTGATTTTTTTTTTACGTACCTTATTTATTTGGATCAATATTTATTTATAAGTGTAATGATAGTTATAAACATTCACAATGAAACAAACTAATCTCTTGAGGGTTATAATAAAATTTTATTTTCTATTATTGTTTTTATAGTAATGCTATTAGATACTTTATAATAGAGATTGAAAGATAAAAGAAGACTTTCTAGTTCCTCAATATTATATTTATGTGATTAAAAACTTTATACATTTTATACTTTTAGATTATCCATTAAAAAATGAAACTTATAATTTCTACATGATCAGATCGAGAGTATATGGTAATTTATTTGTAAAAATAATTATACAATTCAAAACGATTAAATAATTAATTTATAATTACAATTTAAGTTCTATGTATAAATATATATATATATTGGTCTAAATATTTTACTAGTATTTCATATTATATTAACTTAATGCATAATCTTATTTTCAAAATCTTCTTCAAATTTTTTATTTACTATTATATTGTTAAATATAATATTAAATTGGCAACGGAAACTAAAGCAATCTGTGTATACAAAAAAGTATACTTGATAGGCTATGAGCATCGGTGTGAAAAAAATAATTGAACTCAAATCAATAGAATGAATTTCAATTGTTTAAGATTTCATTTATGCTCATCAAAATAAAGTAAAGACAATAATTATCAAAATAACTTAATACATTGTATGTAAAATTATTGAAGCTTATATCATTGAACACTTTAATGTTACGGTTCCATATAAATAAACCTTATGATTTTTGTTTTTTAGAATTTGTTCCATTTCACTTCAAATTTTGTCAAGATCATTTCAATCTCTTTAAATGTGCGTTGAAATTATTATTATACTGGCAAACCAGAAATATGTTTGATTTATAATAAAAAAATCAAAAAATAATGGGTGAAATACAGTGTTTGGTGAATGATATTTCTGTATATGTCTATTAAACTAGGAACTAATGTACAATATTGCTCCATATAAATATCAGTCCTAATTAAAAAATAATTGGGTAAATATTAAAAATACCAAAGTTATTTTATAAACTAGTAGAACCAAATTATTTATTAAGGCCAATATCACTATATATCTAAACTTTCAAATGCCTAGGAACAGTACAAATTTTATAAAATTTCATGGAAAATTATAAAATATTTATGATATTTATAAGTAGACTATGACGGGATAATGGAATAGTGTGTGTCATTATATATGACAGTTTCTGGTTGAAAACTTGATCTATATTAAAATTGTTTGCTTTTCTTCTATGTTTTTCTTATTTATTGTACAACTATAGAGGAGTTCAAAAAATTTCCCATATCTAAAGATACATCGGCCATTATACAAACACCATTTCTTGTGGAATAAGTTACCCTTAGTATTTTTATTAAAAAGAAAAAGATCGGACAAAATATGATTTAAAATATTAAAATACATTTATTTTTATCAAGATTATATATTATAATTGAAGTTTACGTGAAGGTTTGATGAACCAATTTTTTCATAAAAATTTAATTATTTTACTATAGTCAAGTATTCCAGCATTAGAGATTTATTCATCCTATAAATCTTTAATGACTCAGTAAACAAATTTCACTGTTCTATTTATTTAAATTGTCATACTCACAAAATTATGATTAAATATTGAATAAAAAATTATCAATACCCAAATATTTATACATAACCTTATTAACATATCATAATGAATTTGTCTTTTGGATCATTCACATAGCATTTTCTTTCGTCTCCCCACCCCCAACACACACACACACACACACACTAAGATACCACTACTCATATTCATTTTATTCCATTTTAATTGTGAATTTTTTAGAGGTAGGCTTCCAAAATATGAGTCGTTGAACCTAAGTGTGTGGGTGTGTGTGTGAGGGGAGGTAATAATTATACATATATAGCAGTATAAAATTGGTATTTTAATTTTATATAATTATTTCAGACGAAAAAGAAGCAGACCTCAGTTCATTGTTTGGCATCCCGAAGAGTAAATATTTATTCTAGTTTTTTTCTATAAATAATAACATCAATATAATTCATATCATACATTCTCGCTTTATTGATTTTTATCGAATACCCTGGTGTAAAATATTTTCTTCTACTCAATTATTCCATAATTTTTATAGCTATTAAGTTAATAATTATTTTAAAAATGCATGACTTGGAAATCGATAGAATTTTGTATATTTATCTTAAGAACTTGATAATTTTGTCTTATTCATCAAAGGACTGTTACATCATTTATTCTTTGATATTTATTATATTCATAAAAGTTTTTATTTAATATTTTCAGGTAAACCGTAACCAACCAAACAATAAAATAAAAAATTATTTTAATTGTAAATTAGTATCTAAAATAATTTACAAGTCATTTATATTTATGTTGCACGCAAGACATTTACTCTCATATTAATTTCAATTACCTATTTATAATATTTATAATATTTAAAAGATTTTCAAAAAGTACTTTTAAAAATTTGTAAACTTATATCAATTAGCATTAGTGCTGAATTATATATGAATAGAAATAGATTATAAAAATAGAATATTATAATTCATATATGTTTAAAATCTTAATATATATTAACCTATTATATATATCATTAATACGAATATGTCTTTGCTTCTTATCTTTAA
Source organism: Chaitophorus viminalis (assembly GCA_025469195.1). Lineage (NCBI taxonomy): Eukaryota > Metazoa > Arthropoda > Insecta > Hemiptera > Aphididae > Chaitophorus > Chaitophorus viminalis. The sequence continues at coordinate 3,663 of JAIPRK010001031.1, forward strand.
TATGAAAACGATAAACAACGAGATATCTAAATCTTGTCACATATACTATATTTATATATTCAAACATTAGAAAAGAGTTGGAGTTAAACTTTCATGAAATTTTAAACTTGATTCAACAACGTGTAGCACATTTGTATTTTGCTTAAAAACTATGTTTAGATTTGAGGTATTAGCAGAATCCACAACATGCATATGGATATAGTTAGGATGAAAAGTAGCCGGACCATTTATTTGATGATCTAGGATCAACAGTGATATTAAAGGTATTACCAAAAAGTATAAATTATGAATTATGTTACACTCATAGTGAAAAGCCTCCAAAAGATATTTCACATAATGGACTAATGGTCTTAGAGCAAAGGGTATAAACTAAGATTTTTTTGTTCTCTTTCGTATAAAAAAAAAGTTCAACTACATAATTTTAAAATAAAAATTTCGTTAGTCGTAATATTTTGTAGACGTGATAGATTATTTAAAACAAATAAAACTATTAATATTTAAAATTCATTCTTTTATAACCTTGTATTTAACGATGCTTTGAAGAATCTAGTCCATAATTTAAGAGTATATAAAATATAACAATGATAGTGACAACCAAAGTATTTTGAAAAAAATTCATGATATTATCGTATACGTCACGCAAAGGCTTGACGTATAAAACAGATATTATTCGTAGATAAATTTCCCGTCCCAAAACTAGTAGGTGTCTAGTGTATGACCTGTTATAAAAGATATATTCACTTGTTCTTCTGGTGGCCACTGACCACGAAAACGAGTACTGGATGTTCGAGTATGAATATAATCTACCTAGGCAAAAGTTATATTATTTCCTTAACTGACTACGAAAACGAGAACTGGATATGAAAGTAATTATCATACAGTCTTAGTACCTTTTAAAGTTTACCTTATAAGTAAATCCTTACCAAACCTCGGGATACCAAATAAGAAAGAAAAACACTTCAAATAAAAATACTTTAAAAATAATACGCAACTCAAATTAAATTAAAGATAAAATAAAATAATGTTAACAGTTAAAAAATATAAAATTAAATCCACAAAATACACCATAGTTTCCACATACCCATGGAAACGATGCCACCTTCACTAACCAGCAGAGGCGACAGACCGATTCTCGACTTGCCGCTTCCTTATATGCATCATCCGTTGTCAAGTCAGCACCTTTTCTGTGGTGATGAGTACCAGTCTCGGCCGTTAAATTAAATTTGTGTACAATTTAAATATGCTATAAATAAACAGTTTTTCCTATGATTATGAAATATACTTATTTGACAAACGGTGGCATATATATTTTACAGCAAGATTAAGTCCACACAAGCTATACTTCAATAGTTTTTAAAGGTTTAAGTAATTTATACATAACATTATACATCTCAGAATTTCTGAAAACCTCAATATTTTTTTGACCCTTATTAATATGTATTTAATGAAATGATAATTATAACTATAAATAACTAAGCACAAATGGAAGTAGTTTTTTAAACAGAATGATAAAATTATTTTAATTTTCATTTATAATAATAGATTGGAATGGATCAAATAAAAAAATCAGTTAATAATAATCAAATTTCTGGTTTGTCAACCATAGTTTAATTCGTTATACCACCAATAAGGTAGATATCCATATTGCTTACGGTTTTTAACAGGTTTTGTTGAACATATTTTGACTTCTTTGATATTGTTTTTTTTTTTTCACATAAAATTCCAAAGTTTCATTAACCAAATCATTTCTATCTATGTAAAATGTACTAGATCGGTAGATGTAGTATAGAAAAATAAACTTACAGATATTTACTTTTTTTTCCTTGATCAATATTTCGAAACATTATTTGACACCTAATGGACTACTCAAACTATACTCCACAAAGAATCTGTCGATGAACATTGATATTGAAAAGTCGCCTTACCAACATCCATGAAGTATCTAGTATTATCATCTTCTATCTACAAATAACATTTTTTATACCAATATCTTACAAAATATAAGTAAATTTTTATATTATACATTTTTTTTTAAATAATTACATTCATATTCACATTATTAAAAAAATTTAGAGAATAAAAATGAGATACCTTTTGAACATTTAAGATAAAAAATAATGATTTATTAAGACAACAATAAATAAGAAATTAATATATTATATATAAATTGTTTTATTCTAAATAATGTACATAACTGTTTTTAAATCCACTATTATAATTTGTAATAATAATTATAATAACTTCTTAATTATCATTATAATATAAACATGTATATATTTTTTAATTCATTAAATAATTATTCTGGTTTGATATTTTTATAACTACTTAATAGATTGTAATAACTGTAATTAATAATTGATGAAAATATAAAAGTTGTCCAACCCATTCTAATAACTGATGATAAATATAAACTTGAGAATTGAGATGGTACGATAAAACCTGCATTTTATAATTTACAGTTACCATTTTAAAATGTTTGATTTGATTTTAAATAAAATTCAAATACTAACTCTATCATTATGTAGGCGTAAGTAAGAATCTTCATTAAGTAATTGTTCTTTGGATAAAAGTATTTTCTTTTGTTCGCAATGATTTTTGGAGACAAAAATCCCAGGTTTATTTGAGGCACATCTATGAAAAAATAGTTATGATATTTACTTTTTTATGAATTGATAGGAGGTTATCAAATAATATTATATTACAATTAAATTATAAAAAAATGTAATAAATATGTGTATGTCCCAAAAAAAAAGTTATAAATAACTTATTATTGAAATTATAATAAAAATATAAAACTTAAGGCATAATAAATATACGAAACAGTGACTGAAAGTTTACATTAATATTAATTTACTAGTTATGTATACTTTAAAAATTCAATATGAAATAAAACAGAAAAAAATTTCAAATAAAATCATTAAGTTAATTAATTTAAATATCTTAATAATAAAAAAAAATGTTTTGTTCCAAAAATAAATATTATTTAAAATTAATTCTAAAGTCTCTTGGTATGATTACGTAAATAGTTAATTTCAGTTTCAAAGAATCTTAAAATGTTAAATTAACTATTTCATGATTGTTAAAATATTATTTTGAGCTTCAATAACAAATTATATTCAACACTCATAATTGTTATTATTAATTAAGTCTTGTTCAGACTGAAATGTATATAAGATTCTATTACCTATCATTTATAACAGTATTTACGCCAAGCTGTCTTAATTTCTTCACAACTTCTATGGAGTAATTATCTTCTCCCCAACAAAATAGAGCAAGTTTAGCGTCTTTGACAAGGTATATTTGAGTAATATCATGTAACAAATCTTCTAAGTAAACATTAACACCCTAAAAATAAAGTGTATGATAAAATAAAAATTACAAACAAATTGTTATTAAGTTACATCAAGAATTTTTTTAAATAAAAAATTATGAAAAAACTTAATATTTAAGTATTAAACATCTGTTTTTACAATTCTTAATGTACTTATAGTTGATAAATTTAAGATAACCATACTAAAAAATTAAAATTCTTGATGAATAAAAATAGGTTAAAATAAAGTAAATATAGTTCATAATTTACCAAGAAATCATGAGAACAAGAATGATGAACAGCATTTTGTATAGTATGCCATCTAGGATCAGCAAATGAAGAAAATTGGGAAGTGATACCTTGATTTAAAAATAATACAGCATACCGATTTTGCTTCATTTTAAGCCTATAAATTATAATCAGAATAAAAAAATGTGAAAAAATGATAATAAATTATATAAATATTAAAGATATGGTATTTTATAAAAGAGAAAAATTTGTAGTATTAAGAATCATGTTTCATTATTGTTTATCATAAATAGAAATTAAATTTTTAAATTTAACTGTGAAATTCATAGATAAATATTATTCAATAACTGATTATTTTTGATAAGCTTATCCATACAAGACAATTATTACTATACATGATTATTAATAATTTAAAATATTGGTTCTGCATAAAGTTAACAATAAAGTTAATTTTTAATTTTTAATCTATGTCATGCATACTTGTCATACAATAATAAGGAATTTGATCAAATTTATTATAAATTAGTATATAGAATTAATTTTATTTTAGAAGTTATTATTCAGTGCATTATATATTGTTTTATTTTGAATAATTTTAAGTTTAACACTATACTTTTAACACAATTTTTCGAGAAAAAATGTAAATTAGTATTAAAATTTTTTTGATTTTAAACTAAGATTTAAAAATATACAATAAGTGAAATAATATAAAAAGTCAAATTAATTAATTTTTTTATGCAGTTGAATTTATGTTTTATATAGTTTAATTTCTATGACGTTGAACCTTAAACCTAATTGTTTGTTAGCTACAAGAACATAACATTCAAAGATTTGTTAGAATAGGTATTTAAATTATAAAGGTAAAAATCATTAATTTAACAATGAATGCTTACTTTTAATATAACTATTGATATAGAATGAAACTTGAACTTAATGATTTTAAATTTATAACAAGTACCTATAGCACAAAAGTAATAATATACAGTTTAGTGTCTATTTTTGTAACGTTTAACTACGAAAGCAATTGTTAACATGGAAGAACTGTATTAAAAATATGTTATAATTAGAATCAAATAGTGAAAAAATTGATTAAGGAGATTGTAAGCCATGATGTTTGTCTCTGCATATCACATGCGCGACCTAGGAATTTAGATGTTTTAAGTTTTCTACTTCCAACGTACCAATCCATCAATTAATTAGATAAAAATTTTGAAAACTTATTTAAATTCATTGTAAAGTAAACTCTAAATTCACTTTCTCACTTTTTTGATCTCCAACATTTCACAAAATAATATTTAACAAATTGGAAAAGTAAAAATCAACAAAAGTTTATTTTTTAAGTATATAAAGTACATTTAAAAGTGTGAGAAAGTCGATCTAAAGAATACTTCACAATACATTCAAACCAGTTTTCAAAATGCTTATCTCATTAATTGATCAATCAGTACTTTGGAAATGGAAAACATCTAAATTTCAATGCTATGCATGTGTGATATGGATAGACAGAGACAGTAGATCATGGCATATAATCCCTTAAAATATTAATCATTACAAAATTGTGATTGTGAGTAACATGATGAAAATATATTCTGGTACCTAGTTGTTACTGCTATGGTGTTAGAAAATTATTCGAAGTAAAGAATAAGTATAATGATTCAAATTAGATTTTATAAATATACATATTAGGTTCAGCATTACTTTTTATAAAATATTTATAAAACTAACTCATATCAAATACAAATTTCTACATTTTGTAACTTTTCAATTTTTTTTTTCAAGCATCTAAAATTAAAATGACTGGTATATTATGACAAAATAAAATCACAAAAATAAAATTATAATTATTTGAAAAAGTTTCTATAATTTAAGTTTACATTTGAAGAAGATGAAATAGAATAAAATGAAATGATTATAGAATTAAGAGTTAAATTTTAAATATAATTAGTGTCATACATAGTGCAAATGTCAGGATCAAAACAAGAAAACGTAATAGATCTTGATTCTGCAAATTCAAATACACATTTAAGTATAGTGTCCACAAACAAATTCATGTCAAATGGACTATCGTATTCAGGAGTTCCATCCTGGAAGTAAAATTGCTAATTTTAATCATTTCAATAAAAAAAAATTACAATACTCAATATATAATAAAAAAAAAATATATATTATTGTTATGATAATTAAGATAGTCACACAACAATAACGACTAACTTCTAACACATGTTATTCATATAATGTAATCTGATGGTGATGTGGGCACTTTTAATTAACTGTGAGGGGAGGGTTTATGTCAATTTTAGTTAATCATTAATAAAGAGGAATATGGATATTTGTAATGGTAAGTAGGTTAAGTATTTTTTATGTTTTTAAGATATTATTAATATTACAATTATTGATAAACATATGATACAAAATATATAAATATATTTATATTATTATACATCATATATCATTTATGAGTATAGTAAGATCTCGATTAATTGTCAACCAAGGACGGCTGATAACTGAAAAGAAAATTAAACGAGAAAATCAAAAATAATTTAAACATACAAACACATAATTTATTTTGTTTTATAATCTATACAAATAACATAAGTCTCAAAAAAGAAAAAAAAGAAAACAAAATATAAGAACTTTAAATTTAACATCATACTTCCTCTAGATTTGAAATATAAAGCGATATTTCGAATATTGAAATTTTTAAGGTCGAAAGAGTTAGTACCTATATAAAATATGTTTTCTTATTGATTGAGATTTTATTGTACAACAGCAAAATAATCACCTGTAATTTCATCGTCCATTTCAATTCAATATTAAATCCTAAGTTAATATTATTAACTTCTTTAAACGCTCTTTCAAGTTTTGGAAAGGGTTGATCGTCATCAGATGAACTTATAGAATCTTCATTATGATAAATCTGTGAAATGGTAAAACAATAATCATTATAGGGAAAAATGTTCTTTTATATATAATTTTAAAGATGTCATTTAACTCTTTAATCAGACATAGGAGAAAAATAAAGATGTTAATTTCATCTAAATATCAACAGGTAAGCTTCATTCTAGATTTAAGAGTTCTCTCTTCGTATTATTCGACATTATGGTATAAATATTTTTTTAAAAATCACATTTCTCTATTGTATTTATTATGCTATAGATTACACATTTTAGTATAAAAATAATATAATAAATATTGTATCTTTTAAATAGTGTCAAATATACCTAATACTGAGAAAATAAATGAGTATGAACATTTCTCAGGGTAGTTATAATTATACACAGTGTTTAAGTATGCCATAAAATGTTCTATAGTTTAAATTAATTAATATAACTTCAATAAAATACCTACATAAGTAATACAAATTAAATTTATATCTTAGGTATATTTTATAAAAATGAAGTTATTGTATTTATATTTTGATTAAAATACAAAATGTTATACGCAATGAATTAAATAAAGATAATATAGATGATTCACTTGTGAAATAAAATTATATTAATATAAATCGTCTAAAATAAATCATAATTCTTTTTCACACTGGAAATCAAAAATAGTTATAATATATAACTGAAAAGAAAAATAATTATCATATTATTGATTTAGAGTTAGATTAACTTTTAAGGTCCGTAATTGCGCATAGTAAAAATCCTTCAGAGGAATCATTTCAACGTCTTCAGTTACAATACCGGTTTCTGATATAATTGCCATTGATACATTATAGTCATGGAAAATAATGGGTACCAAATCTTTTGTCAGTTGTACATTGAATTCAACAAAATCAAATCCTTTGCTTGTAGCTTTATTTAATGAAGCTATTGTATTTTCGTGAATATGAGAAACACTGAAAATAAAATGTTTGTATGACGTTTATCTTATGGTGTCTTTTACTCATAATTGCTCTAACAATTACATATATTATGTATAATTTAATTGAATATATTCGAACAAGCGTATAAGACAAAACCTATTATAACAAAATAGTTTATAATGTATTTTAATTGTCAATGAACAACACTATATAAATATATTGCATTTAATTTGGTAATACGTTTGATCTAATTTTTTATAGAAAATATACATGGCAATGTAAAATAAGCTATTTTATATTAATTTGGATTTAAGTTTTAGTGGGTACCAATAGGAATACAGAATGTGTTATTAAGGTAAACAGTATTTAGTATTATTGAATTATAATTTGACCATGTCCAATAAAATATCTAGTTGCCATTCCTTACTTTTTATGTTATTCTTTTTTATGCGGTCAATTACCACAATTAAATAGATATCAAATGCTTCTAAATAGATTTTCTGTAGATAAAAACATTTGAAATCATTAACTAAGTGACATAAGTTACATTTTATTAGTGTACGGGCTGGGAGCGTATAATAATAAGACGCGCGCCCGGTCACCTATTACTTCGTACGCACCGCTATACCGACCGTGTCGGCCACACTATGTTAACATGTGTAAGGTGTGTAGCACTCAACAGAAAGTGGACAGGTTTGCCGAGCAAGTCCTGTGAGTGCTAGTATGCGGTGGTGTGTGTAAGTGTGTATTCGTGTGTGAGTGTGTGCTGAAAACTAAGGAAAAAATAGGAACTGAAATAGTTAATATATTATGTATATATGGCCCTTTTTGCTCAACAATATATAACTAAAAGTAGTAAATAATAAATAAATATTCAATGTGACAAATAAATGCTTCACAGCAATGCAATAGATGGTACAAAATGTGCCCGTAGTGGCTTAACCATCAAGGTATTAAATAATTAAATAAATAGTAAATAAATAATAAATATATATGCAGCCCTTATGGCATGATAATAAATTAATATGCGGCCCTTATGACTCCAATAAATACTAATAATAATAATACATCAATAATAACTCACAGTTTTAACTGGCCAGCTGGTCCTTTACTTAGCTATAACAATAATGGTAACACAAATAACAACTGGTAACAACAAACATTAGCTAAAACAAATGTTAAGCGACGGTTTGCGCACACAATGATAATAAAAATAAAAAGTATAGCGGCGATTAGCACACGCTTAACAAAATAAAATAATATACAACTAACAAATATGTCGCGGCGATTCGTGCACACGACAATTTCGATTACGATTATATGTTAAAAAAACTGGGCGAATCACGCAAGTTATAATAAATATTAACTACTAGAAGTAGAACCGAATGATATTAAACTAAAAACACACGTAATTTGTACGGTGGACGGACTTAACGGTACGTAATAAGTACGGCGGTTCGAAACAGACAGAGAAAAAAGATATAATAGTACATTGCAGTCTGCACATTTAAATAATCGTATAAAATTCACAAAAACAGATAACATGAACTTAAATCTAATGAATACAATGTGTAAGTGGGTTTGTGTGTGTGTGGCCGAACGGTAATAGCTTTAATTGGTCATATTGATCTAATTAGTGGCGGCCTGGGTGAACGGCCTATTTACCCGACTCGTTATCGGCACCGACAATTAGCAATCAATATTTATATAGGATGTAATATAAAATACATATTTCTATAATAACAATTTAAATATGTATAAAAAAAAAAAAAATAAGTCAAAATGTTTTGGTGCTGTTGTTTATATGTGAGTGCATATTTTAAACAAGTAGACCAATATGTTTTAATGACATTACATTATTTATTCTGAATTATTAATTTAAATAATTTTTATTTAAAATTTTTATTTGTTTTATTTATTAATGGATATACCTGCTTTTAATCTAATATAGAGCTAAGTATTCAGATTTTGATAATATTACTTGTATGGCTTACTAAAAAGTAGTCATTTGATTTCATTTTCTTTCAAATCTGATATTATTTTATTTTAACTTACTCAGATATAAGATGTTTAAATGTTATTCCTAACCCCTTGTGACCAATATCCAATGGAATATCAGGTTTATTCCAATTGAGTACTTTTTCAAAATTGCATTGACTATTCTTGGCAGGTTTTATAATTAAATACTCAACTATAATTGAATATATATTATTAATTACAAAATTATATTGGAATTATAAACGAAATAAGCTCTTTCACTAATTAGTTTTCCTATTGGCTTCTGACGAACACTGGTTATAGGCAACATTATTATTCCATCACTATACTTCAAACAACTTGGAAGAATATGAGTAAATCCTACATGATATGGAGGTTCTTCGGAAGTTCCTTTATGAAGATAAATATCAAAAAGATATCCCTAAAAATTGAATGATATTTTAGTAATCATTATATATCATGAATTAAAATACAATACAATCTTAAAACAATATAAACTTACAAAATAATCAAAATTAAAAATTTTAGTTTGAAATAAATGAAAGGTATTTTTTCTTATTAAAGTCCCAAACTGATTTTGATACTGAAAATTTGCATTACCAGGAATATCCTAAAATGATTAAATTACAATAAATGTTATAAGTTTGACTATGTAGACGCATGGATGATCATTCTTTGGAAATATAGTATATTAAAAACTGTATAGTTCGTTATTTTTATATAACCTATATTACATGTAATACATATATTATACAAGGAAAAACATTCTTTATCTTCTTTCCATGAAAATAAAATGTTTTAACTCATGAAATAATAAACTTTAAAAATGATAAATACTTAAAACACTTACTACACATTCTACGAACGGCCATCCACTGTATTTTTGATCATCAAATGTTTCCGAACTCAAATCATCAATTAAAAAATTAGGAAAATTATTTCCAGAATTAGCTGATTGTTTAGATAGACGTATAGGTGTCATTTTCACACTAATCTTATCCTAAAAAAAAAGAAAAGAAAAACAATAATAATCTTAGTTTTCAATTAATTTACTGATTTACAAACTTTTTTGTTTTGTAATTTAGAGTTCCAGAAATTAATTGGATTATTATATATTTTAAACTGTATAGCACATTCAGTAGTTAAAAATCCTTTGCTGATTTGTTGTTTATCAGATAAATACAAACCATAAATATCACATTGTGATTTATTATTACTGCTTGATATTTGACTTTCTAAGGAAAATATTTTTATTATTTATATTTTATATTTATGGGTATATTCTAAAAAATTAATTTACCATCAATAGATTGTACAGTTCTATGTTCATGATGGGATTCCCAGGAATTGACAAACACGTGTTTATGGTTTGCAGAGTCATCAGATTTAACAATACAAGCATTAAAATACCGAAATAATATTTCTTTTTCTGCAGGTAAGTGTACTATTCCATTCCATACATGGTAGGTTTTGCTAAGATAACATTTAATAACTAATATTTATAATATAATGTATACAATATGTGATATAAAAATTAATTTAATCAAATAAATTAAATCTTTTAATTAAAACATCAATAACCAAGATATTAAACAACTAAAATACATACTTACATCAATATTTAAATCAAAAAAAACTAGTTAAAGTAAATAACATAAAATTGGCAACATTCTGAAACATTTTATCTTAATTTGTTTCAAAATCGAGATGTCAAAAACAAATGTTTTGTCACCAAGTTAAAGTAGGTAGCCTATTTGTTTTTTAATAATTAGATACAAAAACACTGTATAAAATGAAATAAAACACATTTGCCACTGTTTTAAATCATGCCATTAGGTACTCACTGAGCCAAATGCGTAAATTCATGTTACAATAATTATTCAAAAGAATAATTGAATCGATGATTGCAAAAACGTCACGAGTCACATTTTTTGTGAAATTTAGATATTAGCAAAAATACATGCTAGTCATCATAAAAACATCATATTATTTATATACACAAATTATGTATAATCAGTGCATAATATATTTCCACAAGTATTCATTTTTAAATAAGAATTTTTTTTAAAATTATTTAAATTATACACGTTTTAGTTTTTATCAATTATCCAAAAGTTTTAAAAAATTGACTCATGTCGTTTCTGCAATCATCGATTAAATTAGAATAATTTATTTAATTTCATACAATGTTAGGCTTACTTGTCTCTAACACGTGTCACATTTGAATTGGTAAGTACTAAAGCTGAATTTACTTCCCAATTTCCTAACGCTGTACAGTTACCAGATACACAAATTTGTTGCCCAAGTGTTGTTTCAGCTTCAACGTTGAATATTTTCAGTAAATGCGGTTTATTGTTTCCTTTTGTCAACTTAAGTTTATCGTGAAAACTGACAAATTTTGAAACATTGGCATTCGGAGTATCTTGCTCAAACCACTGTTGCATTGAACCAATTTGCTATGTATATATATATATATATATATATAGCTATAGGCTATAAGGTCGTCAAAAATAAAAATTATATAAAAACCATGTACGCAATACGCATAAACTCAATAAAGCGTTACCCACGATACATGAATAGTGAATACTTGAAAATTTTAAATAAAATTGCCGTTTCTGCGACAACAAACAATATATTCCACGGTTATCCCCGGTAGTGAGTGACGAGAATTTCATAGATTTCCTTGTATCCATATTAAATTAGTCTTATAGAAGATACATCAACTTGTTGGATAGCGGCATATTATTAAACATGGTGAGATTGTTGAAACTCGCCGAGGCTATTCTTATGACGCGTCCGTCATAATGTCTGTTGGCAAAACCTTAGATCATCATTTTTATATTATATTATGGATTAAATGGTAAATAATAAATCTCATATTAAATCATTAATCATTATATTAAAATTTTATCATACATTAGTTAAAGCCTGAATTATTATTTCTTCTTCAAATCACGATTTTCCTGAACGTTGTTTTTTTACCATATAAATTAATAGCTGAATTTATTTCTAATGGATATTTTTTGGTAGTCAAACAAAAAATAATTTAGTTATTATGAGTCTGTGGGGATGTGGTACACTGGTATATGACTAAAAGAGCACTGTGAACAATGACGGCCTATAAACCTATAGGTAGCTGATCCCACCCGGCGTTACCCGTGCCATTTTTTATTTTTATTTTTTTCCGAACTATTCCATTTTGGTTTTGACTGTGTCAGTAATCAGTATATTGAACGTACACAAATACCTCCCCTCGACGAACGGACGATCGGGTGGTATTTTACTATTTAATATTGTAAATATAATAGCTTCTTCACTCAGATTCACCGAGCTCTAAGTTTTCACAAGATTTTTTAGAATATTTATGAAGAAAAAAAACAAACAAAGAACAAAATTAAACAAGTTGACAAATTCAATGACTGTAGTCATAAACGAGTATTACACTATCAAAACATTATCAATATAATAATATTTTCATTTATAAGATGGTCAGTTGTATCTCTTTTAAAATATCTTATAGAGAGAAAAAATGTAAATAAAAAATATCTTAGACTTATGAACATATATAAAAGACAAAAAAATCTTGATTTTTCTGAAATCAATGTAGTAATTGTTTGGAATAAAAAAATATAATATAGAGTATAGACTAAGGCCGATCGCACACCAAAAGAACAAAACTGTGTTAGACAGTGTCAGTCATTTTCGTGTTAGTCAACTAAAAACAATTTGTTTTATATAAAGTGCACACTATCTAGACAAAACACTATTGGAAAAAAAAAATTCGTTTTCATCATGTCATCTGATGAAGATGTTGCAATTTGCATGTGGTACACATTATGAAGTTTAGAACAGAATCATAAAAAAAAAGTTATGGTCTTATGGATACATTAGTTAAATAAATTCCCCTTAACAAGTCATTGTAATAATATAATATTACAATTATATTATAATAATTTTATATTATAGCTTAATTACAATAAAAACTAATTTTGTACAAATCAATGCACAACATTTTATTCGTTGTCTAATTATGTCTAAAGAAAAATGTAAGCACTTCAGACAAAATAAGTCATGACTGATGGTGTTTTAAGCATAAATGTTTTTGTTTTGTTTTTGTCTAATCAATGTGCGTATGCAACGTAATTCCCAACGTTATATTTCTAACAAAACTGTGTTAAGCTGACTAACACTGTTTAAAGCAGTTTTACTCTTTTGGTGTGCGGTGGGCCTAAATCAGGCATGTCAAACACGCGACCCGTGGCTTATATTTTTGTGACCCAGGGTTAAAAATATTATTGAAAAACAAAAAAAAATTATATATCGTGTTGCAACAATTTTAGATTCTTAGATAATGGTATATTTGGTATACATTATTATGTCTTATCTTCTGATAAACTGTAATTGAATTAGTAATATTTAAAATACTAATACTATAGAATAATTTATATCGTCAGTACGCGACACGCTTAACTTAGGAATCTAGTCGTTCGATAAACACCATGTGTTCGAGTTTAAATTTTGATCTGTATATTCTACTGTAAATTTAATATTTAAATATCTCTCTATCAAAACCAAGTGGTAGTAATAAACGAAAAATGACCGATGAACACCGTAAATTTCAAGAAAGTTGGGATTTTTTTTTAATGTGTATTTTTTTGAGCTTTTTGAACTTATTTGTACCTGTTGTATTTGTAAGGAATAAAATTGAAATATACACATTTTTTTTTTCGTTAGTTGCTTATGTGTGGCCCGCGTATTAAACTATTCAATCTATTTGGCCCACTTGATACTTTGAGTTTGACCTGCCTGGACTAAATGAACTAATTTATGATATAGATATAGACTAAACCGATGTACATATTGCTGATGTATGCGCGATGCCCGAGATTATTTTACCCTATGCAAAGATTTTCAGTTCACATTTATATAGTTACATAATATATTTATATTATTATACATAAAATACATTATATTATATTACCTATGTAATATATTATATATTATTATCATTTTCATATTATTATAGTAATTATTAATTAATAACTTAAATAGTTAAATACAACTGTTTACAACTGCCTTCATTTGAACGTTGGTATAGGTACCTATTAATCTTAATATTATTGATTTTACGGAAGATTGCATTCCAATGCCTCCAATAGATTTCCGTAACTTGGTTTTTGATGAAATTTTTATTTTTATGCTAACCAGTATCCAAAAGCAGAATCTTTAAAAACGTTTCATCTTAGTATGCTACCTGATATTCTAAAAATGTCTGATGAAGAGGTAGGCACCTAAATAACCGTTGTGTAAAGATTGTTTTATACAAAAAGTACAGAAATGTAATATAGATATTATTTTCCACAATTATAAATCATTTGTTTAAATATACAGAAATAACAATAATACAATATATTACATTATTATTTATTATACTTTATTCTCAGAAAAAAAGATATAATCATATAGTATATATGATGTGTTAATGTGTGATATATCAAAAGTTAAACATTTTATTTTTACATAATTACATCAAAAATCGAACGTAGGATCTAGTCTAATGGCTTTACAATTTTCATTAATGCCATGTAAGGTTCTAATTCGGTTTTATATTATTTAAGACCTTTATGACATATACACATATCTACATTCCTGTTTTAAAAATTGATTGTCTCTGCCCTCTGGTAGTATGATCACTTACTCGTGTATTCAGGGTTATGTTAATTCTTTATTGTAATACAATAAGAAAGTTACTTCAATGAAACAACCAAAAAGTTATTTGAATAGGTATGACAGAAGTACTCGTAGATGCAGTGTAGGTCAATGATTAGATGGACATTTGTTACTTTAACTAATAATCCTACATATAGGTCTTCAGTCTTAGAGACTAATTGCTTCAACTGGAGATTGTTATTGAAAAATGCTCTTATACATATACCATTGTCCTACCCAGTTATCCCTCAGATAATAGCTGTTGTCATGTGTTTATTTAATAATTTACACGGGTGCTGCAGGAGACAGAAAAATATGTTATTATTTAATTTTGTTATTAAGGTTATATAAGAAGTATATATTATGTACAAAATAGGTAACTGATAATTGCATAATGATTGTATTATTTGTATTAATAGTTCATTTTTAAATCACTATAATATGGTACAATTATTTAATAAATTATGTTCTGATGACATTTTTTTTTTTTTTTATTGTGGATGGCAATAATATTATGTACCTCGTTTATTAGTGTAATATAAATATCATTACAGGTGGAGATCAGAATATTCATGTAGACCCGGGAGAAAAAATGGAATTAGAGTAAAATGTTTAAGTACTAAATATTAGTTGGTACAAAACGTTAGTTGCATAGGTACATTTTAACTTGAAATACTGTTAAGATAAAGAAAAAAACGGTCGTTTAAAAATTATTTAAATCCATATGCCTAATTATTTTTTAAAAGCGTTTAAAAAGCAAATATTGACATAATATTTCAATTTAAGTATAAAATAATATATTATATAATATACCTATTCTGTATCATCTCCATTCAAAATCGTTGTTCATTATAGTACCTATCATTGCATTCAAATTTAACAGATCCTATGTAATGACCTATCCTATGAACCGCAATAGGTGAGTTAATTCCCGAGACCTTTCACATGTATTAGTTGATTCCCGAGTTATTAAGTGGTACATACGAGTTGATTCCCAAGTCATTATATATTTTATTCAATATTTAGTAAAATATTCAGCCTATTAGCAAACCCAAGAACAACCACGTTTTCTTATCAAATAAATATATTCATATTGACTTATTATATTATAAGACCGGCACCTAATGTATGTTATAACAATGAAGTGGAATCGTCAAATATTATGTTATACACCAAATTTTAAATTAGTAATCTAGAATCGAATGTAGCTATGCAACAAATAATGGCTTCACCTCTTCATGAACACAAGCCACTAAATATGAGAACTGAGAAGTATAAGAATGTACGTTCTCTTGATTTATTTTGAGTCACAAGTGTTGTACCATAGGACCTATACATGCATACAATACAATACTTATCAACCTTTTTTTTTTTTTTCTTAATAACGGATGAATTTTAAACAATACCAGATATCTGTTTGAATTCTAAACTGCCTATACAATAATAAAGAACTATTAACACATCTACTCAAGTCTTAACCACATAATCTGATACTGAAAATAGCACAATTACCAATGTACATTCGGAGCATGGTATATCATGTTTAGCTAAAACTTAATTTCTTTTAGAATTCAACAGGAAGCAACTAAACTCAAATATATTTTTTTTTAATATTTTCCCCATAACACTGACCGTTTTGTACAATAAAAACATTTTTTTTTTGTTTTCAGATAAAATAAAAATCATACATGAAAAGAATATAAAAGTATACATAAGTATATAAAATAATAAACATTTTTTATTTTTATTTTGAAACATATTTTATTAATAATTTAAAAACATCAATAAAATCAATGTAAAATACAATATTATAGTGTTTACTTGGAACTTAAATTTATAACATAAGCATTATTATATTAGTCTAAAGCAACTATAAAGTAGTAGTAGTTATAGTAGTAGTACTAGTAATCATTATAAGGTCTGTTTTGAGATATATGAATTATGTATAATATATTATGATGTAATTGTACAGAAGTTTTATTTTTGAACTTTGGAAAAATAATTTGGTGGGTAAATGGCAGCTGCTATCAGTGGGCAATATTTACTTAACACTTAAGTTCGTGCAGTTCAATACAATACTGACATATTATTTTGTTCTATATTATAATTGTTAACTAATAAACACATTATATTATGTACACATAACACTATTGTTTTATTAGGAGAATTGTAAATTAACACTCTGTTCAAAAAATATAACTTATTCAAAATAAAATAAAAATGAGTGTACCAAATATAATTAACTTAAAATTTTTACATAAAAAAATAAAGTATTCAAGTCTTAATATAAATAAATAGGTGGTACATAGCTTTATGTTGATGTTTAATGTAGTTGAAGGATGGGGGGATAGAGTTTATGTAACATGTATCATGTTACATAAATATTGATATACATATCGATTGTTTTCTCAATGGTAGCGACTAAATAAACAACATTTAATGTATTTTTTAATGTATAAAATTTCATGAAAAAAAAAAAAAAAAAAAAACAAAATTTGGTTTTAAAATGATTTTCAGAAATTGTTTCTCTGCCGAGTTTTGCGTGTACATTATAATTTTGCACTATATATATTATTAAAATATTAATATTTTTACGCGGACTAATAATTTTACTTTTTTGGATGGTGATACAATAATTATATAGGTACTAAACAACTATAATTTTGTTGCAATACATTTGAAGACATTTTTGAACCCAAAAAAAAAATAAAAAAAATAGTAAACCGGTCTATTTACACAAAACATTTATATATATATATATATATATATATATATAATGTATATACTAATATTTTTCGTACATATTATAAAGAGAAAAATTGTTACATCAATCGTTTCTTAAAACAGAATCAAATACGGTTAAACATGATAACGGTCATTCACATTAGGTATAGGTAAATAATATAATATATAATTTTTTTTTAAATTTTTTTGTTTTTATTTAATATATATATATCTATATATATTAACGAACTCTACACTTGTACACTATACAAAAAGATGATGTATAAAAATAAAATGAAAAAACGTTGAAAAAGGCCCCTCCGCACAAAAAGAAAAAAAATGTGCTTTATTTGCTCCGGAAACATACACACACGCACACACGCTACATTTGATATTATTTTGTTGTATATAAATTTCTTCTTGCTTTTTAACCCATGCACCAGAGAATATTAATTATAATAGATACGTCCTAAGTATTTATTTACATGAAAAAAAAAATAATAATAATAAAAATAAAAGGAAATAAGATAACGGATTGTTTTAATAATTATCATTCCTCTACTGTCAATAACTAATAATGCTATTAAATTTCGACTAACTATGTGTAATAAAAAAAATTATACTATATGGACACTATATAGTTGTACCCGGCGTATTATATAGTATTTTTCGCATAGTTATAAGAGTGTGTATTTTGACTTAAGACATCGAATGGCAAAAACTTCACTTACGTATATTATAATATATAACATATATTATTACATAAATTATATAAGGTGAGAGATAAGTATACAGATATATAGTAAATATAGTCAAATGGAATATAATATATATATAATGTATGCACACGACGTATACATCATAATATGTGATTATCACCGAAATAATATTATTATGATTATGTTATGAATTGATGTCCGAACGAAAGAGAACGATTGTGAGGTATAGACGGGATTTAAGTATATAAATATATCGTTAATAAATTACGTAGGAAAACGAATAAATAAATTATAATTATAGTAGGTAGGTACTTAAACGAAATAATAGTTATAATGGTGATGATGATAATAATAATAATATTAATATTAATGATAATTGTAAGAAAAAAAAAATGAATAAAAATGAACGAAAGAAAAAAAATATTGAAAATAGTTGAAGTATGAAAACCGGGGTTTAGCGTATAATGAAGTGACGACGAAATCGACTGTATTTTATTATAATATATAATATGTTAATTATTATGTAATGATATAATGACAATTATAATAATATTAATAACAACAGTACTAAGGTGCAGGGGTGGTTACGGCAGAAGAAGGTATATACAAACGCTGATGGACCAGATGATGACGATCAACAGCTCGACGGTGACGGAAACGATGGCGTACGCGGTCACGTACGAGAACACGTCGTCCGTCCAAGCACGGAACCGCTGCGGTGGTCTATCGTCGTCATCGGGCCGGGTGTGCCGCCGGCGGACACCGTCAACGGCACCGCGGGAGACGTGAGGTAGTACGACTATTACTTGTTGCGGTGTCGGCGGTGGCATAGCGGGTACGACAGGTCGGGGCATGTCCGTGGAGGGGCCTGGTAGTCAATAGCATTTCTTGGCGCACGCGCACTTGCGTATGATCTCGATGTCCTTGGTGTAACGCGTGCCGTCGTTGCATATCAACCGGACCTTCCGCTTCTTGGTCTTGCGCGCCCGGCAGCAGCTGGTCCCGCAGCCGCCCTCGCACTTGGCCATCTTCAGCGGCTTTCGCGACCGACAATTGTTCTCCGTGTAGTACTCGCGGACCGCCACTTTCTTGCACGTGGGACCTGCAGCAGCAAAACCGGATGTTAAAATAATGCATAATATAGAAACGGAACGAGTGAGAAGAAAAAAAAAAACGATGGATGAGGAACGGATGAAAATAATTGAGGGGAGGGAGAAGGAATGAGTCGAACTCACCTTGGGTGCAGTATTTGCCCGACCAACCGGGCTGACACTTGCACACGTAGTCCTTGATCCCTTTGGGCTCGCATTTGCTGCCCTTATGACACTGGTTGTTCACACACGGGTTATTGTCGTCTTCGTCCTCGTCCTCATCCTCGTCCTCATCCTCGTCCTCTTCCATCACGCCTTCTTGCGGTTCCAACTGTTCCTCGTCCACCATGGTCGAGCTCTGTTCTGGTTCCCCAACGCCCGGCGACTTTACCCCTTCTTCTTCCACCATCTGCTCTTCGTCCTGGAGCAGCGAACACCCGGGAGTGACTTTTTGCTGACGCGCCGCGTTCATAAAGTCCACTAGTTTGTGGTTAACCCACAGCTCTTTCATGCACCCTGCACATATAGGACACAATATTATAATATTATAAACGACGGATCGTTTTGAACACCGTGTGGTATTATACTAACCGTTGAAACTGGTCAAGTTCCTCAAATGGAAATGATTGAAGGCTTCGGCCCCGGGATCCGAGGGTATACCGCCTATGTACAACGGCGAAGTGAGTCTCAAATAGTCTCTAGACCCTTCGTTGATGATCGATCTGGCTGTGCCTCCATCGACCCTCAGAGTGAAATTTTTCCGGATCGCCAAAAGTTCGACCATGTGTTGTTTACCGTCGGCGACCATCTCAAAGCTGGAATGCATAAGTATACGCGACAATGGTAAGTATGTGTGAAAGAACGTTGACCTACGAGTGAAATACTGACCTATACATTGTCGAAACGGGATAATTCCCCACGTCGTAACTGACCCTGATACGCCCGTTGAATAATTCAACGGCCAAGTGTTCCGAATGTCCGTCGTACAGTAAAATTCCATTTTCTTGGGTCGTTGTAAACACAACGGTCACGTTGGCTTCGGGTTTAGTTCTCAGCGGTTCTAATTCAACGAACGACGTATTATGTACAAAACTCAAGCTGGTCAGATATTCACATCGTTTGCCTGCAAATAAACGGATGTAAAAAATAAAACCAGTTAAACAATGATCATAATATTATGCAGGGGCATAAGTACCTGAATATCCTGGAGCACATTTACACAAGTAGTCGTTCGTGGAACCGTTCGGTTGATAACATATTCCGTTTTTGCATTCGTGATGTTGGCATGGCGAAGTCTGCGGATACATGAGTGCTACGCTTGGGGAAATATCGCAGAACTTACCAGTGTATTCTCCAATACATTTGCACGAATAATCGTTGATGCCATCCACGCACAGACCACCATTCTTGAAATAAAAATACGAAAAAAAATACGATAAAAATACGAAAAGAACTCTTCATTATACAATGGAGAAGAACGGAAAAATCGTTTTCTGTTTTACCTGGCACATGTGATTCTGACAGTCATCGTTGTTTATCGTGCAATTATCACCTGAATATCCTAGTGGACATTCGCAAGTGTAATGTGTAATGTGATCGACACATTTGGCTCCATTGTGACACGGATTGAAATCTTTAGAACAGAATTGGATTTTCGACTGACAATAATCGCCTGTGGTGTATTTAAAATTTTTTATTTACAAATGTCGTATTAAAAAAAAAAGCCATCTGTGTACCTGTGTAACCTGGTAGACAGCGACATTCGTAAGCTTGTATCAAGTCCACGCAAGTAGAGTTATTTTCGCATTTGTTAGTTAAACAGTCATCGATATTTGTTTCACAACGGTCACCGGTAAAACCAGGGGCGCATTGACAACTATAGGATAATAAACATAAAGGGATTTTTCTTTTAATTAAAATACACGTTCACTGACGACAAAGGTTTACGCGCGCGTTTACCTGAATCTGCCTTCTTCAAGCAGTTTGCAAGTCCCCGAGTTTCTGCACGGATTACCATAACACGCATCAATCATGTTTTCGCAATGTTTGCCGTGATAGCCGGGGTTGCATCTACACTTGTACTGCCTCTCCGGCAATGGTTCACAGAATCCTTCGTTCGAACAAGGGTTGGTGTAACAAGTGTTACACTTGGACAGGATTTCTTTGCTGATCGGCTCTATAAAAGACACACAAGACAATTATTTTCAGCGAACCCGTCTATATCAACTAGACCATATTTATATGGCAACATTTTACCAACCTTTGCAAACGAAACTTGAAACCGGCGTGGACAGTAGGAGTTTGTCTTTCATGGACAAAGGTTCGGCGCATCTAGCTATACCTGACTCGATGAAATCTTTTTTAATCCATTCCGCTAACCACTGTAGACCACAATCACAATACAATGGATTGGAACCAATGCCTCTGTGAAGTCACAAAAATAATTAAATATCGTTTCTAACGTTATACATCAATAAGTAGGGGGGTGTAATAATTCGACTAGCTATCAGCACTTACAAATGAGTAATCGAATCAAGACCAGAAAATGTACCATCCGGAATCAATGAGATATTATTTCCATGCAACGAACTAAAAAACATTTGCAGTTTAATTATATTTAAGTTTTAATCGATTTAATGGTTAACCATTTAAGTTACTTACATGATTCTCAAAGATTTCAGACCAGATAGTGAGTTCCTTTCAAGACATTGTAATTTGTTGTATCCTAATAGCCTGAAAAATTAATTTTAAATGTTACATAATATAATTGTACCTTTTTTTGAAAACTAACTTTCATGGGTAACTTACAGAGTGGACAGTTTAGATAACTGTGAGAACGTATTATTTGATAACACTGTTAACTGATTGTTACTTAAATCCCTAGAAAAAATCAATAGCTTAACAATGCGTACGAGAGTCGAATATGTAGTTACATTTTACTTACAGTCTTGTGAGTGATTTAAGATGATTCAGCCTATCTACTTTAATCGAAGTGATGTCGTTTACGTCCAAGTATCTGAAAATATTTAAGTGCAAAATGATATATGGTATCGTCAAAACACGCTGTAAAGTTAAAATAGTTCTCACAGTTCAGAGGTTTCGACAGGAACGTTTTTAGGTATATCGGTTAGTTTCGCTCTCGTACAGCGCACTACTGTTCCAATACACGTGCACTTAGGAGGACAGTAGTTGTCACCGAGACAACCCTGATCGTTGTCACCTGGGATAAAATAAATAAACGTATTTAAAAAAAGTTTTTCTTCTCCCCCTTCAAGGCCCTATTATTCTAGAAGAAAGCATATTATTATTATATATTAGGGTATGCGGATTTTAGAATTTTTGAAAACGATTTTTCGGTCAATTTGCTAAGCCCGACGTCAATAATAAATATTAAGGATACAATTAGTGTATAGGCAGTATGCACAACGTTATACTGATAGTTCGACATAAATTCAAAAACAAGCGGCTCGCGAGTACACATTTTATAATAATTACCAGAGCATTTGAATTCGTATGAAGGTAAATCGTGAATAGGAACATCCATAACTCGAGCGGGCCCGGCGCATCGGGGACTTCCTGCTGTTAGACCGTGTTTTTTCAGCCATTCGGCAAACCAAGCCAAGTGACAATTGCAAATGAACGGGTTCATTTGCAAGTTTCTGAAAGCAAGTGTAATGCGATCGCAATGATTAGAATAAACCAAAAATATACTGGTATAGTCGATTAATGTATAGCTATTGTAAATTGCTTACAGGGTACGGAGTGCTGGTAGATAATCGAAAGATCCAGGCATGACGCACGTAATCTCGTTGTTCAACAAAGTTCTGAAAACCGAAAACATTAGTCGATTAGTTTAATAATTATGTACATATAATTTTTTTTCGCTAGTATTAAACTCCAACGTACAAAATTTTAAGATTGTGAAGACCAATGAACATTTTGTTATGCACTTGACGAACCTTGTTTTCGGATAAGTTTCTACAAAAATAATTACATTCATAAGAGCACGGCTTATGTATAGTAGAACAAAAATATATACAACTTTATCTTACAATTCAAATAGTTTGATGGCACCTTCAAAAGCATTTGCTTCGATACTGCTGATTAGATTTCTTTTCATTTCTAGTTTTTGAAGATGAGGAAGACGGCCAAACAATCCATCAGATTTGATTCTCACGATTTCGTTATCGTTCAAAATGCTTGGGGAAAAATCGTAAATCAATATAAAGATAATACTATTACCAATTAATATATAATTAAATTTACAGTTCGGTGGTGTAAATCGGTATGTCTTTGGGTATTTCATTTAACGATCTTCCAGAACAATCGACCACAGTGCCGTCGCAAGAACAATTCGACGGACACGGAATGTCCGAAAAACAATCACCGGTTTTCAATTTCATATCGTCTAAGCCTGTTAACGAGATAATAATTATACTTTATAGTATTATTGAGGTGCAAAATGTTTATTTTCCTTAAAAATATTGAACGAGACGTAATGTTACAAATAATTTTCTGAAATAGGTACATTAAATCAATATTAAAAAAATGTATGTATGTATTTATTTGAGAACTTTAAATTAAATAGTTTTATACTATTTAGCTTTTATTTCGTGACCTTTATAGTAAAAGAAATATATATTTATAAGTAACTATTTACTTGCACAAAAACTGATACATTCATTTTCATAACATTTTAGATTCTGAACGGAGTGATGGAATCTATTGACTTTACAATGATGTGTTTTTATTTTTTTTTTTTTTTTTGTGTTTGACGACACCTTTTTTGGCGGTAAAAATGCTTCGATTTGCTTAAACATCAACTTTAATGAAAGTAAAGTGAATGTAGATGGTACTTGGGCATGTCGAAAATTCAACTTTTTTAATACTTTTTGAAAAAACCGAAAAAAAAACGATAAAAAAATTACAAAAAAAACGGAAAATTTTACGTAAAATCACGTTTTTACAAAATACATTTGTTTAAAATGCTCTAACTCAAAAACGAAAAACCCCAACAACTTGAAATTTTCACCAAATCTTTATATTGGCGTTCTCTATACGTGGTTATGTTTTCAAAGTATTTTGACATATTTTGACTTATTTATGGACAATTTAAATTATTGATTTTTGTAAAAAATTTTTTTTTAAACATTTATAAAATTTAATTGGCTGGCCGAAAACTCTTAACAATTTAATACAAGGTTTATAATAAGTTTAACTTATCGTAACTAACAAATATTGGAGATCATTTCATTGAATTTATTTTTTATAAGCCCATAAAGCTCAAATTTGTATAAAATGTGTCAAAATCACGATAATTTGCAAGTCATTATGTAGATAAAAATTCATAAAATTTATTCTGTTCATACTTAAGGTTCAAAATTTTAACACTAGGTTATCCATAAATTACTCTTCAAAAATCTTTAACAAAATTTCTACCGGCCTTAGAGGAAAAAAATTTATAACTGTTTGAAATTTAAATGTTTACGAAATTGCATAAAATAGCGATTTATTGTCAAACGATTTTAAATATTTGTTATAATTCAAAAAGTATAAGTCGCAGAAACTTAAAATTTTTACCAGTTGTTAAGATAGCCATTTCCTCTATGTCATATTTTCAAAATATTATATTGATTTTTAGGCCACTTATAGGCATTTAAAATATTCGATTTTTTTACATTTTTTTTTTATAATCGATGATAAAAAAAATTGACTAATACAAAATACTTGAAAATTTAATAGAAGATTCCACAGAATTAGTTCTTATTGTCATTCAAAATTTTTTAAAATTCATAGGCACAATTTTTTTATATGCATTTGAACAGTGAATATTGACATAAAATTACATGTAAAATATAATATAATATATAAAATTCTAGACTGACAAATCATATCAGTTTATGAAATTTGCTCTAACTCAAAAACGAAAAACCGTAACAACTAGAAATTTTCACTAAATCTTTATATTGGCATTCTCTATAAATGGTAACGTTTTCGAAGTATTTTGACTTATTTTGACTTATTTATAGACAATTTAAATTTTCGATTTTTGTATGTTTTTTTTTTTTTGAAATATCTATAAAATTTATTTGGCTATCCGAAAACTCTTGAAAATTAAATACAAGATTTATTATAAGTTAGACTAATTGTAACTAAAAAGTATCGGAGATCGTTTCACTCAAATTTTTTTTTGTAAGCCCATAAAGTTAAAATTTGTATAAAATATGTTAAAGTTACAATAATTTGCAAGTTATTTTGTAGTTGAAAATTTATAAAATTTTTTCTGCCTATAACTAAGGTTCAACATATTAACACTAGTTTATCCATTTACTACACTTCATAAATCTATAAAAAAAGTTCTACCGGACTTAAAGGAAAACATTTTATGACTGTTTGAAATTTAAATTTTTACGAAATTGCAAACTATTGCATTATATTTCAATTTAAATATAAAATACAACATTATTATATAGCCATTTTAGACAAACATATTAACTCCGTTCAGAATCGTTATTCGTATACAATGATATCTATCATTGCATTCAAATTTAACAAATCCATTGTAATTATGACCTATCCTATAAAGGAGGTGCACTCCACCCCCAACTGTACAGCAGAGTGAGGCCCATCCTGTTCTGTTAACTTTTAAATGTTCCTTTATTATACTTTAATAAATTAAATCTTCAGAATTAAAATCGTATTTTTTTTTTAAATTGAGTAATTTATTCAAGATAATGTATATTTTATTAAACTAATTACCTTTATTAACATTTCAGTAAATTATAATAAAAATATTTTATAACTATTCTTTACTTTACCATTGTCCTATAAATATCATATAATTTTAATATTAAATTCATGATTTATAAATTCTGTGTAACACGAAATTTATTACCCTGTACGTATATATAATAGTATTTACAATGTTTAAGCTATTTAATGTGATTTTAAAATATATTATAAGTTTAGCATAAACACGATTAAGTGTATACGAAGCGTATACTTGAAGGTTATATTTATGCATTTTCAATACTTTCATTATTGTTAAACTGAAAATAATTGCATACTATGTCTTTCTTTCTTTCTTTCTGTATTTTATAGAACTATTATAACACGTAAAAGAGTATTTGCACACAGCTATTTTCATTTCTCTTTTAAATAATATACCGACGACGAATTTTAATTTTGGTAGATCTTTTTCTTTTAAAAAAAAAACACTATTCTACTGAAAACAATTGTATTTTACATTTAATTATGTATTACTAGGGTTAAGAAGAGACTTGCGATTTTAATAATTTTAAGCTGTAAAAAAATAGTAACTTACACTTGAATTTGTCATTGCTCAAGCCGTCTATTCTTCGCTTTTGTAACTTTTTCGGTGATTCACACCGAGCGGCGGATGTCTCTATTGGATTTTTATGCAAATAGTCTGATAGCCAACGCAAGTTACAGTCGCAGCTAAATGGATTTCTACCCAAATGCCTGAAAGAAATAAATAAATAAATAATTAATAAACAAACAAATCTCATACACATTTTTATTTTTCACTTTATTTATTTGCGGAGATATAATATATTGTATATATTTTTGGACAGTGGCCCCCTTGAAGTATGATTGTTTTGATGGCTATTAAGACAAATAGCGCAAAGTAAACAATGCACAAACAATGGCGATGGCTGGTTATCCAGAAATAATAATGGAAGACACATCTGGTAGAATTCACGATGTTTTTATTTACAACCCAAGAAAAGACATTTTTCAAGAAGTTTTCATACAAAAAGTTTTTCAATGCTAATAATAACCCACAACTATATTCATGACGAACGTCTTTCGTTATGAACAGGAAACGTATACCGGCGAAAAAAGCGGAAACAAATATCCGGTATAGGAAAAATGATCTTGAACTGTTATATTTGAGACCTAAAATCTACTATACACTCTCAAATTTATCCGTGTAGTTCGTTTTGAATATAGTGTCGAGGATTTTTTCTGCCTCGAATATCTCGGAATAAATGGAAATGTGGTCGGCCATTTTTGAATTAATTTCGTTTTAAGTTGGTCGTTTATTTTGAGTTTCCCGGCGAGAAAATATATTTGACCGCATAAATTTGGATCAAGGCCATGAAGTGTCAACTGTTAATTTTTTCCACGGAACCGAGAGAGATTAGCATACGATTGTCACATAAAAAAACAACTCTGAGGTATTTTGATTGTTACTTTTTACAATCTCAGGGGCGAGTCTTAGATGTCTTTACTGAGTGCATATCTTTTTTTCAATAACTTTAGAGTTTTAACATTAATTAATTTAATGAAAATCAAATTTATTCATGAAATCTTTTTTTTAGCACGTACTTATACAGAATTACGATTTTAAATATTTCGTGTACAAATAATATTATTTTTTGATGTTCAGAAATACTTAATCATTCATTTTAAAACCTTTAAAGAAATAATTAACAATGTTATTACAAAATTCTAATTTATTCAAAACAAGTTAAAAATTCAAAAATATCAATACTTCTTCAACAGCCATGCAAATGTTATTAAATAATATTAACGAAAAATAAAATGAAAATAAATAATTATCATATCAAACGTATAATGGTTTATCATAGGTACTGTTTTGGTTTGTATCAAATGTTTAATAGATATTATAGTCGATTTGATACTTTGTTTATTTATATAAACCAAATACAGGCGAATGTTAAATTACCAGTCTATGGCATTGACCACAAAATAATAGTGTATTAAGTTAATCAAAACATACCAACATTTTTTAAAATACATTACAGAAAAGATAATAATGTCACACAGATGTTTTAGTTTCTAATACATTTGATTGTGCAGAAGGGGTTAAAATGATAATAAATAACTCAAGAGTTATTAACATGTTTTTGTGTGTTCTAATACTAACATAATTATTTATGTATTGGTATACATTAAACAGTCGAGGGAATATCTCCTGTGTTTGCGGATAGAATGCAATGTATTGATTTTATAAGAAGGGTAAATAATATTGATTATAAGTGATTAGTTAACGACAAAAACAGTGTCAATCGAAAATGAGAGTAGAAATAAATATTTATTTTACCAATTGACATTCATTTATGTGGCAATTATTATGTTACGATGGTCAGTTCGTAAAAATACAATACATATAGGTAGCTACCATCATATGTATAATAGCGGTAACCATTCGTAGACCATAATGTGAGGTGTGTACAGCTATAGGTATACACCAAGGTATGTGGTATGATATAAGTAATAGATATACACAAATTATCGAATTAATATTGTACTTATTATAAACATATAAATACTCACAGTGTTTGGATGCTTCTCATGTAGTCAAACGTTCCATTTCCCAATGATTTGATGTTATTATCGTACAGTGACCTGTAAAATTTTGTCGATATATTTAGTTAGGTACACCATTTTATTATTATATAAATGTGTACTATGATTTGATTTTACACGCGTGAATTGTTTAAGCAGACAGCAAGCGCCGTGGCAAGAAGAAGGCTTTTAATTTCAAAACAAGTGTCGAATGGATTAAAACGACAGCCATATTGAATATCGAATGATGAGACGTAGGATGAGGAGAACGAACGAGAAAACATTCATGAATATTCAACTTTGCTCTAGAAATCCGAAAGCGATTGTTTTCACAGGTAATCCGAGCCCATTCTCGCCTCCCCCTCACTCACACGCACCCCCGTGTTTATATTTACATTTCAATTTTATTCAATTTGCGTTGCCTTACCTGACTTGGTTTTTTTTTCATCACACGTTTATAAAGGTATACGTATACAAGAAAGTCGAAGGGAAAAATTACTAAAAAAATAAAAAACCGTGAAGTTTTTACTCACAGTAAATTGACGCTGTGTAAATCTCTGAAAGCGTCTCTTCGAATACATGATATTTCGTTGGCGTTCAGGAGCCTTGAGAAAAAAAGGAAAAAAATAACAACATGAAAGTAATAATATAATATAGTTTTCAGATTTTATTGTTTTCGGTATTATTATTATTTTTTTTTTTTCTACACTTACAAGAGTTGCAATGAAGTCAGACCGTGAAACACGCCACTGGGCAAATCTTTGATTTTGTTGCCGTAGAGCATTCTAAAAAAAAAAAAAAAAAAATTCAATTCAATTTTTGTGATATATTGGGTATTCGTTTTGATAAAATTACATTCTTCCTCGTTCAAACAAATTTTACGATGAAAAATTCGATTTCAGAACAATAAAAATAATATATACTGTGGTTCACAGAATATCGGTCCGCATATAATGTAATACAGCTTATATTATATAGGTACCGTATAGAATATAAAAGTATAAAGGTTTTATACATGAAAAGTTATAGGTCGCAGGGAAGTTGTAAACTATAGTTTTTTTTTTTTTTTTTTTTATTGAATCCGGTTAATATTATTAACACAACTTTAATACTAACCTACAATATTTTCATACAAGCGTATATTGTGTACCGATAATAAGATATTGCTGTTATAGCGTTACGTAGGATCATTTAAAATCGATGAGTATTAAAAACGTTTATTTACAATAGTAATAGCATAAGTGTTCATCCGCATTTAAAACAGCTGGATGTTTTGGATACCTACCCAAAAGCTTGAAAAAATTGTATTCTCTTTTATAACATCACCTATATATACGAATACTACATATAGACATCCCCAAATATCGCATTGCCTTTTCGTTAGACTAAGCGAAAAATAAATTATTTCGAAATCTGCAGTAGATAAATTATATAGCGAGTATCTGCAACTGTGTAATGTATAATATGTATATACTATATAATATTGATGAGATAAACGTTTAAATTTTTTTTCCAACAAACGAGCAAATAAATAAGTCTGGAGATAAAAGCCTAAGGCGAAATTACACGATGCCTGTTATTGTCATTGATAATGGCTCTTAGGGAATTTACGACCACCTACTAAACAAGTGCACCTACCGACCCTTTGGCGTATAAAAAAAAAAGCTCATGGCGGATTTGGAGACCATTCAAAATGTTTATTTGAAAACCCCATTTGCACCGGGAAAAATGACTTTAGGCGCGTGTATCGATACGCAACAAAGGTAGGTAATAAAACGGTCAACATTATTTTTTCCAGAAAAATTGTGTACGATTTTTTGCGACCGACAATTACTATTATTGTTATACGTGATAGGTCGAAAGCAAAACCAGTTATTTTCCCACGTATATACATGTAATAATATGATGTTTTGTGCACGACATTTCCTGTACGGGTGTGTTTGTTGATTAATGCGTAAATGAAAATAAAAAATCTTCAACATCACGTAAAGGCATTTTCTTGGGAGCTGAATCGTAAAAATTATTTTATGATCAGCACGAAAAAAAAATGTTATAGTTAACCGTATGCATGTATTTGGTATAAATGTACTTACAGAGATGTTAATGACTTGAGCCCTTGAAAGGCGTCTACTGATATTTTTGTTATCTGGTTTTTGCTGAGATCGCTATAACATGCAAATTCATAAAATATAAATAAATTAATTGCTATATAATATAAATATATAAATATAATATAATAATAATAGATTACTAATCAAATAAAAACAATTTTCGCTGAAAATAAAATCAATTATGATTACAAATTATGATGTTTGGTACAATAGCATGTATAATATTGGTATACAAAGAACACAACCTATAATTTGAAAAACATTTAATTTAGTTAAATAAAATACGCAGTTATGTCAAGATCAATTACACATCTAGTGAATTAATTATATCCTATGAATCGATATTTTTATGTGCTAAAATAAAAAATAAAATACATTTCATCAACATATTATTTAAATTCACCGTAACCGGTAACCGGTTACGTACTTGTTACCCAATTGCCAGTAGATTTAAATGCTAAAATACACGCGGTAAACTCTGTATATTATACTATTGCATTCGACTATTATTTTAATATTATAATTTACCCCGCCATTAGCATTATTTATAACCGGGTGAATTAATCAAAATATATATATATATATATATATATATATATATATATATATAAGTACATTATAATTTATATGTTAATGATGAATAAGATAAATAAAAAAAAGATTACAATAAAATACAATTATATCTTCTATTGATCTTAAAATCGTTAACCTGTGTTTATAGTCTTATACTAATATAATATGTAGTATATACTTACATTCTTCGCAGACGTTTATATTTAACAAACGCTTTGGGGAGGATTTCAGTGATTTGATTTTGCTCCAGTCTCCTGCGAAAAGTGACAAATACGGTAAACAATAAATCATCACATAAGTGTGGTCGGAAGGCTGTGAGGGGAATTGTCATTCTTACAGTTCTACTATGTCCTCCGGCAGTTTGGTTGGTACCTTGGTCAACGACTTCTCCCTACAATTCACAATGCCCCCCTCCTCGCATGAACACGGGTGCGGGCACGAGGACTTTTGGTCTTCGACGCCAGGACCACATTCCACCGTTTCGCCGTCGAAATCACCGTCTGCAAGTTAAAATAATCGTAAATTACATTATATTAGCCGCAGAGTGTCACAATAACCTTATAAGTCTAATGAGACTCTGTAGACTAGATACTATATTATAATTGTCCGGCACAATAGTTAATCAACCAACTGGGTAAACATGTATGTATGCAAGTTTGACTGCATTGCTTTATATGGCACGGTGCATACTGCATAATAAAACTTTAATCATTACGCGCGTGGTCCTAATAATGTGCTATATAGTGTATAATATAATAAATCTGATAAATTATTTATTAATTTTTTTTGTACTTAAAAACGTAGGTTTTTTATTTGAATAACAATCCAATTGTTATGTGAATAAAAAAAGTAAATATTTTTTTCATTATTAACACATTTTATTGTGATTTAATATTAAAAGAGTAAAAAACTTATATTTGGGCTATTTTCAATTTATTTAAGCAGTAGAAAAATGTTTAGCTTTGATGAATTCCAATTATGAAACATAATATATGTAAGAATAAAGTTGAGGTTCAATCGATGAATCTTTGTTTTGTCAGAAGTCTGTGCGCACAAATAAATAATTTAAAATAATTAATTTTTCACGAAAATATTCTTATTTTCAATAATTTTTTTTTTTTTAATTTCGCAATCGCATCACATTTTGTTGAAACGAGGCAGAGAAAATATCCGGGTTTTGTAATACTGACGGAAATTACATAGGATAAGTAATATCCAGAGAATATAAGTGCATATACAAATGGAAAATGGTTTTAAAATATTTGTACCACGCATGTTTTTTTAAAAATGGAATATTATTAGAATTCTTATATTATAGCACATAAAAATTTATAACGCGAAATTATTTTCTTTAAAAAATAATATGCTTGAAGTTACCTATCTAATGTTATCTAATCCATTTCAGGTTCAAGGTATTGCATTACAATCGGACAACTCATCACTCACGTGTCACTATACAAGATAGAGGGGTACACACACGTTAATGATTATGATTCAAATTATAAACCAATTTTCAGGACCTTAAATAGTAGTTGGCGTGCGAGAGATAATGCGGCTGTTAAAAGTATCGTTCCCGGTCGTGGAAAATAAGCCGCACAAAACGCATCGGGATGATTATAAATTAAACTGTTATCTCATCATAATTACCGCATTGCATGTGGTGTTTGTGCATATCGGCTAATGACAAACCAGCCATGTTTGCCGGCCCGTGACAGTGGGTGGACGATCCGAGTCTAGGAATCCTAGGTAACCACTGCTGGTAGAGCCATTCGAGCTTGCAGTCGCAATGGAATCGGTTCTCGGACAAACGGACGTTTCGCAGACGGTAAAGGTCAGAGAAAAGTCCCGAGGGCAGTGTGGTCAAGTTGTTGTTGTTCAGTGTTCTGTGCGGCAAATAATACAAATTAATATATGTATTTTAATAACGACAGTCAGGTGTGCTATTTTTCTCATCGTAATTCCGAGCCGAATGTTTCGATATAGGTACTTACAGTATCTCCAAGTCTTTGAGTCCTTTGATGGCTTGTTCGTCAATGCACAGGAGACGATTGCTGTCCATTAGCCTGTGAACAAATAATCGGCGGTATTAATATTTGAACGGTTATTTTTTTTATTTTTTTTTGAAACTCATTGTCAACCGTGAAAAATAAAAACCATTATTCGCAACGTTATGTATTGAAACCGAACAGTGCGAACGAGACACAGAGAGGCGGGTAGGAAATAAAAAAGGATAATGACGTATCAAAAAGTTTTTCCTTCTACAGGAGGTGGCAGGGGAGGATATTTGAATTTTTTTCCACAGCCATTTTCATTGTGGTCGATTAAAAAATATGAAAGAAATACCCTCGTCCTATGACAATATGACAAAAGCGATTTTAGAATACAAAAGAATGAAGTTTAAAGTTTTTTAAAAAGAGGAAAAATTAACTCATAAATTGAAATTAAGTCCCTTGCATAAAGTTACTAAGTTTCAATACTTGTTGGGGTTTGTATACCATTTTTTTTTCAAATACTTACAAAGTTCTCAAGGCTTGAGCGCCCTTCAGCATGTTCTTCCCGACAAACATCAACTGATTACGGCTCAGATCACTATAAATATAAAAACATTATCATATATAAGTATAATATTATTGTATAGTTGGTTTCGTACGAGTACAAGAGTCATTTTGAATTATTAAAATTTAAAATGCTATACTTAAACACAGTTAAAATGGAAGTATCTCGAATACACGGAAAAAAATCGAATAATTGAATGAATTATGAAGACACTTTCAACGCTCCACATTCGTCGAGGAAGAAAAACGTCTGTTTATACTTGGAAAAATGTTTAAAAAAATTTATTACGGCAGTCATTTGTAGCATCTAATGGATTTTGATGTTTATTTCAAATAGAATAAAAGAGCGGTGTAAAATTGACTATCATGTATTTATTTTTTTTATTTTTATTCACTGCGAATTGTATTTTTACTCGTGTCTCAGGCTCAAGAGGGAAAAAAAGGCAAAAAGTCTCCATTTTCCCGTTAAATTGATTAGGTTTTTCGTTCGTTCCATTAGTTGTCGCCGAAGGGCATCTCCGGGGACTGTTCCTGCTCTGCTCCACTCCCGAGGTTTACCGGTAATTAACTTTACATCACTAAAGTCTCAGGATTTTCAAAGTGCCGGGTATTTTTTTTCCTTGTTTTACAGGAGTGATAAAACGAACATTATTCAAACGTGGATGAAAGCGGTTCCGGAGGGTGTACAATTATGAAAAATGAAAACCCATATATAATACGTATAACCGCACAATGCGAGTGGTAGCGAGCAACACGCGTAACAATAAAAATATACAAATAAATTTATTTTAGGTATTAATTAAATTTAATATTTATGATTTTGCGTTGCTGCGATTGTTCTCGATATCTTTACATTGAAAACGTTATGCGCAAGACCAAAATATAACTAAATAATTGAATTCCAACAACACTCGCGAATTTGATTTATTCCGGTTGAAATTTGAATACCCTGTACCCACAGAGAGATGATTTAAATGTAAATCTGTACTTCAACAACCACGCGCATATTATATAATATCGGACCGTCATTAAAACCGGCGGAGGTGTCGACCCCGACGAAAAATACTGAAATTGACGTGTCAACTGTTTCTCGTAGAAACGTCACGCATTTATTTAATATGACATGCAAATCGCACGCGATAATCTTGTATACGGTATTATCACCACGTGTGCCGCACAGGCGACAGTGAAATTCTGTGACACGATTTTAAGACGTAAATATATGTATTCTTTTCACTGGGGAAAAAATAACTCTACGCATCGACGAATAATACAAGTTTTGAAATTCGATATACCTATACCGTCAAAATAACGAAACAGTAATTTTATTTTTTTTTCCAAAACGTAATTGACTTTAGTGTATAGCGCACGAGTATATGTTGTCAAGTCACGTAGTATACACTGCCGAAGTGACTATACACACACATACATATATATATATATATATAATATACGTATTGCGTATATGTAATAAGTGCTTCTAGAAAGGTCTTTGAAACTTTTGGACGTTAAGAAGAGAGTGAAATGTTCTAGAAATCATACAATTACGAGAAAACGTAAAAAGGAGCTGTGCGAAACTGGAATTTTTAATTGCTTCGCGTGTACCTTAATACATGTTATGTGTATATATGCCTACGCTGTTTATAGGTAGCGCGTGCGCACCCCGGCTACGGTTCACTGACGGTGCTCCGGTTATTAATTGCATTTTGAATTACACCCACACACACGCTCACATGAACACATAACGTATACGTATCGTGGAAATACTACTTTGGACAGACTGTTTTATACAGCTTACAAAGGGAAGGGGGGGGGAATACTGAATAATTTAAAAATGTTCTACACACGAAATATGGCACGTTGACCCGCCGCACCATCCTTAGATGTTTCGTGAAGAGAGAAAAAATAATACATAAATATATATATATATATATATATTATTATATCTGGTCTTTACACGTTTTTTTTTTTTATTATAAAAAGAAAAATAATCCCCGTTTCCTGTAATTCTCTTGGGACACCCAGATGTTCACCGCGACGTATATTATAGCGGAGATGTAATCTATATGATAATACACGGGATTCCAGTGTATAGTATATATTGTAAAATCGACGTTAGAATATTATGAAACTTTCGGTCGTCGCCGTCACCACTGCAGCAGTAGCCTCCCGTCGCCCCTGTTGCGTTTGTAATCTCCATTTCACGACGGCACGACGACAACCCTCCCCGAGAGCAGCAGCACGTCGTCGCGGGACCCTTCTTTTGTTGGCGGCGGCGGCAGAAGCAATGATGACTGATCGGAGAAGGTGATTCATGCACCTTCATATTAATCGAAGAATATTATGTAAGGGAGAGAGAGAGAGAGAGAGAGAGAGAGAGTGAGAGAGCCGGCGCGACGATGGTGACAGCTTTG
Organism: Chaitophorus viminalis; assembly: GCA_025469195.1. NCBI lineage: Eukaryota > Metazoa > Arthropoda > Insecta > Hemiptera > Aphididae > Chaitophorus > Chaitophorus viminalis. Next base: position 40,263 of record JAIPRK010001031.1, read on the forward strand.
CGGGCAATAATAATCATTTTCGGTGAGAGAAAAAAAAAAGGGGGACGGCGGTGGCGGCGGGCGGCCAACAATCGAGTCGTCGTCGTTTTCTTTTCGCAAACCGAAGGGGACGGAAAGCGACGCGCACGCGTGTGTGTTTGATGAAGAAACGATATTACTATACATACATAAATGTACTTACGATTGCATGTGTGTGCGTGTGTGTATGTATGTGGACGCGTGAAGTGTGTGCGACCGCAAACAATATACGACGAGATTGTGAGCAAAATTTTATTATTATTATTATTATTATTATTATTATTATTATTTTTATTTTGTGGGGTGGTGAATCACCACCGTAAACTGTACCGCGGTAATGGTCAATTCTCGTCGTAATAATCGATGTACACTGTGCACATATTATAATACTACGATATATATTATGTTAAAAACGCGTACGACGCATAGAGTATCTAATATATAAAGATGCCATTTTAAGTACCTACACCATTGTTATTAATATAAATATCTTGTCAATGTTGTTTTTAATAATGATCATACTACGTTTGATTGATTTTATTCGAATAATTGCACGTTATTGCCGACAAATGTTATTATGACGGGACCTATAACACATCTTTCATAGATATAGCAGATGAAGTAGCAGGTTATAATATATAATAGGTATATGCACCATCGATCATTGTAATAATTATTATAATATGATGACTGTGAATACATAAAATAATTGATATGCGTAAACAGCTTGAAATAATTTTTTTTTTTTTTTGTTAAGATGTAAACTTTTTTTCGTAAAAAATATATGCGAGGGGTTGCATTTTACAAACAGAATTGTTATGTAATAATATATTACACTGTTCCAATGTTTTAAAATGATAATAATGGTTTTCAAATTTATCACATTGGGTATATTTATACATATATACCTGTATACATCGGTCCTCCGAAATATTAAAATGTACGTACAAACAAAATCCACATAGTAATCATATGCTTATCAGTTGTGTTATATTTTATAATCGGCACTTCATGAAATATGATGAAAACACAAAATTAAAAAATGATTTTACTTCTTTAGACTATATTATAATATGATTATAGTATACGCATATTATTACAACGTATATAATACATTTGTATACATATTATACTTTAAATGTTTAGTTTGTGCGTGCAGCAATAATGCGAATGCGATAAGGGGGAAAAAACAGTTTTGTATTTTATTACGTATACAAAAATTAATACAAGTGGCAACAATTCAACGGTATATAGTATATTATAATAAATAAATAAATATATATATATATATATGCATCGTTATTAACTGGGCTGCAGTATGTTGGGAATAGTCGCGAACGTATATGTATTACACATATTATAGGATACACGATAGTATGCATTCATTATGTGCTATACCTATATACTTACGTAAGTACAACGTACATACAAAATGTATGCTCGCGTGATTCAAAATTGGGAATTTATATTAATTATAATAATACAGCTTCAAGTCGAAATCCTCGGTGAACCGAGTTAGGTACATAGCGCGTACAGTGTCGTGTACACGAAATCAAACGCGGACTTTTCTTATGCGTAAAGCGATGTATAATTGACGTGCACCGTTCGTCTAGACACCTACCATATTATAATAATAATAATATGTACGCGGCTTCATTAATCAAACGGAACGCATGATTTATGTAATATACGTAAAGCGTAGATATATGTACAGCCCCGGACTAGTGTTACAATTTCAATCGGATATCATGTACCGTCATATATTATATAGGTATTAAGTTCATTATAGTGTATATTAGGAACGTTATTAGACGTACTACGTCGGAAACGGTGGTAATTATCAATCGTACACGGCCAAAACGCGTATATAATACAATAAACATTAGTATGATCAAACGATAATAATATAATTTTACATGGTGTACAATTTCAGCAAATGAAGGATTTTTTTTTTTTTTTTTTCTATTAACGCGTCGAAGAAAGAGGAGGAGTAGAAAGCTTCTGCCTATACTAAATTATTGGTATATTATGTATACATTAATTATACCTATATAAATGCGTAATGGAGATTGATCAAAAATTCATCATGCGCCACCACGTCGTCGCTACAGCGTCGGTGTGTGTGGCAATGGTCGTTTACAAAATAATATGTAGGTACGTACACTCGCGATGTTATATTATGTATGACGCGTAGTGCATGTCAGTGCGTAATATACACTCGAGTACGACGAATTTTCTACTTTTACAACACATATATAAAAACGTATAAACCCTTTCAACGAAATCGAAAATCCGTTCCCAGCCGAAATCCGGGACGTCCGAGGTAAATCCTCTTAACAACCGCATACACTGCAGCAGGTGACGGTTGGTGTGTTTTGGAACATAGGGAAAAACCCCCATTGGGGTATTTGTAATAAATATTTTATGCAAAGGTGTCTCAGTCTGTATAAAATTACGCGGCAACAGCTCAACGGATTTGAATTCGTTTTCTACGACGTGTATACATGTGGTATACTGTAGTGGTATACGGTACGATCGCGCACATACCGGTGATATTAATAATTTTTGTTATTATTATTATTACTAGAGAGTTTATTATAATAATGCGTGTTGTGTACAGAAGTGCGTGCGGAGGTATTTTGTTATTCGTCCGCGAAACTGATAAAAGCATATAAACAAAAAATGGTCCAAACTGTGAGGGTTATTATGTGCGCGCAAGTATACAAGTGTAGGTACATCAAATTATTATTTATACACGCCCTAACAAACGCGTTCTGATAAGCGCAACGACGGCACTTTCACACACGTGTTTATACATTTATTACGTAATATGCGGTATAATAATAGGTATATATAATATGATTGGAAATACATGTACGTAGTTGTTCACCCTTGTTTACACAAGACTCATACGAGACACGACACACACACACACACACACACACACACTCACACACACACACTCACACACACACACACACACACACACACACACACACACACACACACACACACACGCACACACACACACACACACACACGCATACACACGAGACGCATAATACATTGAACAAATTTCCAGCTAGACTGACATACGCATCTACTTATATACATAGCTATTTACATCTTATGCATTTGTATGTTTGTGCTGTGTGTGTGCACGCGCGCGCGTATATAAATAAAACCATTTATGATTGTGAGGAAATCTCGTATGTCTCGTGTGGTTCTGTGCGCCGAGGAAAAAAAAAATAGGGGGAAAAAATATTTCCTATTCACTCCACCTGAATTTACCCTTAGGCTTAAGTTCACTATTATAATCATATCACGAACACACGCACACAATACCTATATACGTACACGGCACATACCTACCCACGGACGCGACTGGTCCCGTGCGATTATTATGTTGTCAGCTCGTTTGGAAACGATAATAACAATGGTGTCTATCTGTTCGACGAGTACCGCCACCGTTGCCGTAGCTCACATCCACTCGAGATGAAGGGCTGCCCCGCTCGCATGTTACGCGGCAAAGTAATTTTTCATAATAATTTCGTCCAGCCCGCTTGCCTGGCGCTCTTGCGCATACACACTATACCCTCATATACGCAGTGTCCTCATCGTCCTTGTTATTATCTATTGTTATTATGTTTATATTATTATTAATTTTTCAAACGATTTTTTTTTTCTTTTCTCTTCACCACATTTCCGCGCCGACCGATTTGTAGCAGCAACAGCAGCAGCAGCAGCGAACAACTCGAGCGCGCGGGGCTTTTGGTGGCGTACACACAACGTTGTATTCGTGCGCAACACGTGATTTACTTATTGTGTGACGCTAATGGATCTACATAAAAATTAATGCACGAGAAGCCGCTTCAAGGGCCACGCTCGTGATACCCTTTCCAAAGTCATCGTGTAAACGTATTTAACTACATAATTTTTCATGCACGTGTATGCGGGTAAGGGGGGCTCGACGTCGTAAGAGCCGCATGGCCGATGGTGCGGTGTACAATAGTGGTTTTTAATGAAAGCAATTTTCACGCTAAGGGATGTCATCGACGACAGCACGGTTTTATCACTCGTAATATATATGAGTTAAAATCATGATAAAATTATTACACCGTGAAGTAAAAAAAAAAAACAAAATAGTGACGTTCAACTGTCGAACACGGTTTTCCAGTCTTAGGGAGACATTTTTATTTTACCAATACTATATTGTTATACATACAAAGACCTATTTTTATATTCAGATTTACAACAAACACAAAAATTATGCACACATAAAACATCACTATTTTGCAATATTTTCGAGCCTCTGGATGGTTTCTCTATTCACTCATATCTGTGTTATTTTTTTTATCTATTTATCGTCAGTATATTCGCTTTACAGCTTATTGTATTTAATTTGTATACAGAATGTACACATTATATTTTCGAATATGAAAATACAATATCTAATCCAGGGAACTAAATTCTTAAAACAAAATGCTATAGTTATTTTGAACTTTCATAAAGACAATATATTCTTACTTCTTAGTAATTTTAAATTTACTATTATCGCATTTATAACATTAGGTAATGAAAGAAGAACAATCTTATTGAATAAAAAAACAAGTTCACAAAAAACCTACATGTTTTGATAGTGGAAATTTTTCGATTTGGACACTGAAGTTTTAACCACTAATTGATTATCATTAATAATAAACCGATATAATCTTACAGCACTATATAAAACTATATATCATACTACTTGCAGATTATTTAATGATAAATAATGGAAAAAGCAACCCCGGATATATGTTTTGTGTGAGATAAAAGAGTTGCGTAAACCATTACGACGGAACTCTTTAAATTTAAAAATAATAATAAATCACCGAATTCTAAAAACGATTTTCAGCGAAATTTGGTTTAATATACAAATATAATAAATGAAATGTTAATGTATTTCAATTTTTATTGTCCATATAAAAATATCTTGTAAAAATAAAATGATAAAATTATCAGTTTTGTATTGTATCTTTTACTTTTAAGAAGATTATAAGCCCTGGGTTTTTGTCTCTGTCATATGTGCCACCTAGAAATTTAGACGTGTTATATTTTAAACCCAATCAATTAACGCGATAAGAATTTTGAAAAGTGATTTAAATTGGTTGTTAAGTTTACTTTAGATTGACTTTCCCTCATTTTTTATTTTGTCCCATCAAAATTTCACAAAATAGAATTAAACAAATTGGAAACATAAAAATCAACAAAAGTTAATTTTGGGGTATCTTAAGTACAACATTTAAAAAATGTAAGAAAGTTGATCTAAAGAAGACTTCATAACAAATTAAAATCAATTTTCCAGATTTTAACGCATTAATTAATCAATCGGTATATTGGAAATAGAAAACGACAAAATTTCTAATTAGCGTGTGTGATAAACAAAGACAGAAGATCATCCAAACAAGTCCCTAAAATATCCAAATGCAATTCAATAGAAATAAAATGATTAATATGCATATGTATAATAGTGATGATAAACTCCAAAATTGCACTGTAAATACTGCAGTATGATGCAAATTTGAATTATGTATATAGGCAGGTACGTAATTAAAGATTTTGAGCGATAACAATAAATAGATAATATCTTGGAAAATGTAATAATATATATATACTTGTATTAGATCCTTTAATCTTAAAAGTTAAAATTACGTATTATTAAATTTTAATATTATAAGATTAAAATAATTATTAAATTAAGATTTAAATTAAGATTAAATTCTAAATTAAAAAAATCATTCTGAGCCTATCATACTCAGATTAAAAAATGTTGTACGTTTTATTTTTCCAAACATGTATTTATTTCATAAGCAAATAACCTGTTTATTAATTTATTACTATAACACTCATACAGTTTATTTTTTCTGAATTTGAATTAGTTTAATCTCTTCGTAGACAATAAAGTTTTTATGCGATCATTACTATCATTCATAGCTAAATATATAAGTGTCCAACAGAAAGTTATTTATCCGACAATAATCGAATTTATATATTATATATTTGAATGCTGGCATGCCGCACTTTGTGCACGTGTCCACATCCGGCCGTAGGATGATTCAACAAAATCACTTGCAATCGGTGCATTGTGTACGTTCACATAAAGTTTTTGCATTTCATGTCCGAAATGTAATTTGGGTAATTTTTTTTCTCGTGTTTTACCCCCCCCCCCCCCGACCTAATGATAGATTTCCCAAAACGACACTTAAAGTTTTTTTTTTTTTTGTTTCTTCCTCACTCGTTTCGCCCCTATAATAGTATGTACTTGCAAAACCGTATGCGTAACTGTACGTACGTACGTACAACATAAAAGTGACGTCACCCAGAGCTTCGACACACTCCCCTGCAGTGGGTAGCAAGCAATAATTGTAAAGCCAGACTATAAATTAAACCCGGTTGATCCGTGTAATCATATAGTCGCCAACGCGCCTCGACTGCGACCGTCGCCCTCGCGTCCTTATAGTATGCATCATGTAACAGCAGCCGTGTCGATGCATACCATCGGTATCTGCGTTTTGTTTTCGGGGTGAGGAGATGTATATATATATAAAAATTTTATTTATTTTTTTTTTTACCATCCAGCCCCGTACCAAGGCCGATCTGTGGAAGGGTTTACCACTGAGTCACAGTATACACCATTATATTCGCATGCCTACGCCGTGTCGCGGTGCACGTGTGCGTGTATGTTTATTTAAAGAACCCAGTAGAACAATGCCGCCGCGTTTCTGCACCCTCTCGACCACGGCCGATCCCCCTGTATACATAACAATGTCGCAGAACTGCAATATTGAACGCACCACGCGAAATACTCGCGCCCTCCTTCCCCCGCGGCGTCTTTGCACGGCGGCCACGTGAATAATAATACTGCGCGACGCGCACGCCGCGGTTGACCTATTGTCAGTGCTGTATTTTATAAGGGATAGCTATCGCGCAACAATGTTAATTTTTTTTTTTCGTTTCATAATTGATCACCAACATAATATGGGTTGCCATTGGTGACCGACGCTTGCCGCACCACCGCTCCCTACTGCCAGCAGGTATATATATATATATATATATATATATACAGAGACGCGTATATTATAGGGTTATTAATATTAAAAATAATAATTTAAAAGTAAGATATTTCAAATTCCTTTTCGCATTGTGAGCGGGCATTGTAAGAGTACGATTTAATTTTGTGCTCAGCATTAATAAAAAATGAGTTTTCCAAATTATTACGAAACGCGCGGAGTAAACGTTTTAAAAATATTTGTAAAACGTGAGAAACCTTTGTAGTAATTATAAATGGTGAAACGACGTCTAAGTGTTTTCGCTTAAATATTTTAACGCATGCTTTCATAAAAATACAAATTTTATTCCAGCACATTCTATTATAACTGTAATGAAAAATATTTTAAATAACTGTCATCAAATTTTGCTGATATTATTTGTTTTTGGAGAATGAAGAAACGAGTTTTTGGGCAACGGCGATTTAGGGAAGATTGCATAATATAAGTTGATTGGACATTTGAGTATAATAAATAATTACGATAAAGTAATTCATATAAAATATAAATCAATGTCTAGATGTAAGTATGCAACTGTCATCTTATTCACTTGATGAGCAAGACTCACTTTTAATGAATTTTTAAAAATAATGGTTTAATAAATAAAAAAAGCCCTAACCTGTTTTGCAGACAAAGAAAAAAAAATCACATATTGTTTTCCCGAAAATAGGTAATTGAAATTGAAAGAAAATCACGAAGATAGAGGGAGTCTTAAGTACACAACACGAGGAATTATTACGACTAAAATTACTAATAATAGAATTGTAAATAATAGGTATATAAGTGGCATATAAATAATAAAAAAAAAGTCCCCCACTAATAATATTACGAGTAAACTATTAAAAAAGGTTGGAATTTACGTGGTCAGATAAAATATTATTTATTTTTCTGTTTCCTCCGGACGAGCAATATATGATTTAGATTAATGGAATGCGAATTACGCGTTATTCACACTGTTCCGGTCAAACTGTATAAAATATATTTGACAGTCCGACGACGCGACGTGTCCGTACACATTGTGGTGCAAATAAAAGGTATACAAAAGAAAAAAGTAGAAAGAGAAATAGTAAACATACGGAAAAAAATACATGTATAAAAAATGCCTGCTCGGCGCCCACAAATGAGCGAGTGTGTGTGTTTTATCCTCGTGCGTATCCCGTTACGTCCATCACTTGTCGCACACCGGGTCCCCGAGACATTATTTTGATGTAAGGAGGGTGAGAAAAAAAATATAATAATCTAAGGCGAGAAGGGTATAGTATAGTAGTCTCTCCCCTTCTCTCTCTCTCTCTCTCTCTCTCTCTCTCTCTCTCTCTTTCTTTCTCCTTCTCTATCTCGCGCGTGTGTGTAGCGATTCAACGTCTAGATTTTGTCGGCCGATATAAAACACGTGTAGGTACGCAGACTAAATATATTATCATGCACTATGCGCGCGTACTATAGCGTGCAGGAAAAAATAAAATAAAACGCGCGCCGCAACAACACAAAAGGAATATTATTCGTCCGTGTCGGGATTCCATTATGCAGGCGCCAATGGTCGTCCCTCGTCGTACATGCACACTTACACTTTCTACCCCTCTAATGGGTCGCCACAGCCACCGACGACGCCTTGGCTGCGGTTACGTCTTTTCGACGGCGACGACACGTTTAGGACACGAGACGAAGACAGAGACGAACAAGAGAGAACGAGATAGACAAATTAATGTTTTTTTTTCTTTTTTTTTATAACAATTTACACTAATTGTTGACGCGTTTATATGTGAATAAAAAATAAATAAATAAAATAAATAAAAAACACCGACAGGGCGTGTATGTGTGTGTGGTATTTTTCGGTCACGACAAAGCCCGGTATCGTATGAATCTACGGGGTATTTAACATTGCAGCACACGACGCGTGTAGGCCGTCCCGTCGAGGATATATTTTTGTGTGCGTTTAAGGACGCGACGCTAATGGAGCCGTTGTCCTAGGTCGCGGGTGGCGGACCGACGACGGACCTGCAGCGAACGTTGTCGCGTGATGGAACATTGTGCCACGGAAGATATAACCCGGCCACACACGTATAATATTAATATATACTAATGCTCATTTCCGTGTGTATACATAGTACACACACGTGCACACACATGCACACACGTCCTGCGACTAACATAAACGCGTAGCCGACCACAAGTCTCCCACCCCAACATCGCCAGCACACTGCACCTTTGTTTTATCGCGTACATACAAAACGCACGAGCACCAACGACTTACACGACCGGCTATTAAAAGCAGTCACTGTACATTTGTATCGTGTAGGTATATACGATAGGTGCCGATGGTAGTAAATGTTTGGTATTTTTCGAATGAATCCCCCGACCGATTCAAACCCGTAATTTCACAGCGCCAATTAACACTGCGGTCGACGAGGTCTTCGATTCTAACGTATAAGATATAATAACTATTGTATACATTATGCGTTGACCGTAAATTAAAAACTGAATTGCTACGGAAGGCGTATACCGCATCAGTTAAATGGAATGATTATGGGTGCATGCCGTTTGCATGCACATTTTTATAAAGCATTGCGGATACCTAAAACGAGCTACATTTTACAACCTGTTTCGCACACAGATTTTTAAAATATAAGAAAATATAATTAAAAATGTTTATCAATAACAACGTTTGGACGGTTTAATATATATACTTATATATATGTTATGGATTTTCCAATATGAATTCTAAAATAATTGGATTTTAGTTTCAATCTTTTTAACGATAGGTAATTAAAAGTTATTTCATTTTAATTTATTTAAATTTTAATTAATATATTTTTTTGATTTACCATTTATTTATTTTTATTTATAACCATTAAAAATTTACAATCATTCAAGGAAAACATTGTAAGAATATGGGCGAACGAGTTGTTTTGTTCATCGATGTTTTACGCAAAATGTAGGTTTTAAGTTTGGCTATATTAGCACTGCGGCAAAAGGAATAAATAAAATATAACAAGAATAATTTTTGTAAGCAGAAATTTATAGATATAGGCTTACAAGGTTTATACCGAAAATTAAGTTTAGATTATGGGACATTTAAGATACAACGCCAACGAGGAAAACAAAATTTACAACAGTAAAACAAAAATAAGCAGTAACCATAACCCATCGTCGGTCATATTCCCCACTGTAATATTATACCACGTCACAATATTATAAGTAATATTATTAGATAATATATTAATAAATACGAATAAATCGTGAAGTTAGAATAAATAAAAAATAAATAAGCGCACGAAATCTCTTTTCGTTTTAGACGTGATTGAATTTTTATGTTTTTATTATTATTTTTTCTCCATATCAAATGGCAAATATGTCATGCTTTTAGTGACGTTAATATACTATTAAATACAGATAGTAGTATATATTATTGACATTTAATATTGGAATTTTGTTCACGCTTTTCGTCGAGTTTGCCATGGTATTTGAATATTATTATTATTTTTTTTTTAAATATATTATCAAAATACCTTTTTATCAGATGAACTCCCTATAGCGCACGTTTGGGGTTCGCGGAATGTTACACACGATCACTACAATCCTATCCGTCATACCCCCGCGGCGCACGGCCGCTCGCCGTACTTTCGTATATGGAAATTCCGGACCATTGCCCAGCACTATTATTATTGGTTCTACACCCGTGTCTCGACCACCCCCGAGAGGTCGTCTCACTAGCTCACTCACCGTATACAGCCCCTGCGGGCACGATGGGGTTCTTGTGTATCAATTTTCCGGAAACACTTTCGCGCGTATGACTCATTGGGAAATTGGAAAGCGCCCGACGAGCATAATCAAGACGAGAGTACATTATACATATCTGATCCCTGTATAGGAGGGTGCAGTATAATATGTTGCAGGAGGAATCAACAGTTTCTTGATTGTGTGCACGGGGGCAATCATTCACACCCCAAAGGACGCGGTGTGCAAACGGTCGCGGCAGTGGGTTCTTGGGGAATACAAATCGCAACGGAAACGGTTGAAGAGGAAGAGGGAACGATCGTTTTGATGAAGAATTTGGAAGTAAAAAAAAAAAAAAAAACAATCCAAGTGCGCTGTATGTGAAAACGCATATACGAAATAAAAGGGGTCGTACAAGGTAAATGGGTCGAACATAGGGTTCGAAAGCGGTGGCAATAGTTATCGCACGTTGTATGATGTTATACTGAAGCCGTTAAATGTGCATATTACTATAATATATTATATATATGTGCGTGCGTGTGTGTACCATTTAGATATAATAAACAGTTATTTGGACTGAGTATAATAATGTATTATATTCCTATAGTGATCCAAGTGTTTGAACAATGAGAAAATTCAAGATTCTTTTTCATATACGAGCACGGTATAACTAGGTGTACTGAATAATAACGTATATAGTACGATACAAGATAAATAGATAAGTACTGTAATAGGGAAATAAAACTGTGTGTGTAATATTATATTATGGATTCCGAGTGAAGGAAGAATAGGGAATAATAATTTTAAAATGATGTAGTTTTATATATATATATATATATGTGTGTAGTAAATCGTGATTTTGAATAAGCCGGGAACTATAGGCATTTCAGATTGCAGCTAGTAGTGTTTTTTTTTTTTATAGAAATAAATCATTGAAATCAAACCACATTATTCTGGTTACGTTTTCGTCATTCTGAAACGAATACTCTTGGGATATTGAAATTTGGAGTGTATATATTTACTTCAGAATTTTCAAAGATACAATTATGTTTTCGAACATTTTCGACCTATAAACCTTGTTAATACTTTGGAATATAATAAAGCTTACGTTTTTTTTTTTTTTTTTATTTCAATTGAATTTTAATAACACAAATTTATTAAAATCAAATTATTGATATCAACAGTAATATTTTAGTATGAACGGCAATCAATTTAACAATAAAAAATGATATAAAAATTAACTTTTTAGTCAATAAAACCATATTGTCACAATTATTATCAAGCTTTCACGGTATTATACAACTGTTATTTTTTTTTCATTTATATTTATTTAACATTCTGCAGGGTACATTGTGGAATAAAAAACAATTTTCCCCTATACGTATCAAGCATATGCGACAGGAACAAAAAGCTTTCGATCCATTAATATTTTATGTTTCGATTTTTTTCATACATCGCGAATTGCCCCTTCGCACGACCTGCACCTGGTAACCCGTTTATCGTTTTCCCACGCATATCCCCACAAAATATTTCGTGATTCCGAAACCACCTTCATTAAAATCATCACCCTTCTGAATCGATAATATACAATAGAGCGGATTTGCATGTCCCGACGAAAATATTCATTATTTAATTTCTATTTACTATGAATTATTAAGTTGGCATTTTAATAAATGCAAAAAATGCTCCGCTGATGAGTTTTTCAATACATATTATATTATTTTTTTGCGCGCAGACTTTTGGCTTTTGATGGGCTCCGGAAGACGATGAATGAACCTGATTTCGTGTCAACTGGCCCGTATATTGCCAATGACAGACTCGACAACGACTTTTATCCCCCATTCCGACGACAACGTCTCTAATGGAACGGTCTTCCTTTGTAGGAATTTTGTTTAATTCAAAACATTAATTAACCCTTACACCACAAAGCTTGTTTAAATAATGAAAAATGAACCCTTTATCAAACTTATGAACTGGTTATCTGCTAATTAACAGCTTCCGATGAATTTCTTCCGCAATAGGTTTTTATTATTCGCACACGTTAATCTAAATTGAAAAAATTAATTAGTCGAACAAAACTTGATGAGAAAATGTTCGGAGCTCAAGTGATTTTTACTTTGCATTTTAGACTTGACATTGCCAACTCTTTTTTTTTCTGTTCATTCATATTTAATACTATTGTAATGTAATCTATTACTTGATAGTTTGAATGAAAAATATTATTCATGACATTATGCACTTAAAATTTGGATCTAAATTATTTATAACTGGAGTAACTATAACAATATATAGGTAATTATTTCTAAATAGTTTCAATGGTTTTTATAATAATTAAATTTATTATATATGATTTAATTCTTATGATCGTACTCTCAATTTTATGTTTGTAACTGTAAATTAATTAGAAAAATGATTGCATCGCTGTTTTTAGGGTTGAAATTATTTTGAGCAGCGACGTGGCGTTGACTTGGAGAGCCGCTTAAGCTTGAAATACATACGTCTCACATGTATACACAAGACAGTAAAGCCGGAAAACTATTTTACTCGTCGAAATTATTTCCCTAGACACACTGCGGTTTTCGTAGGAAATTAATCCGTCCGTAGGTCCATTTAAGACGCCATTTACAAAAGGCGTTACGTGATAAGAATGATGGCCCATTGTCCAGGCAAATAGGTTTTAATCCGGTCACGTAAAATAAAAACTCTTTTTTTCTCTTTTTTTCCCCCACGTCCTTATCGTTGTCGTCGTCGTCGCAGTCGTCAGGGCGGCAGACGAAAATTTCGTTTTGATTGCACTACGTATTTCGCATTCACAGCTTCTCCCGCTTTAGGGTCTAGACGCGCATGGTTACGACCTTTAAGTTCTCCTTTTTTTTCTCTTCAATTGAATATTTTGCGCATTCTGTCCAGCTGCTCACTATACCATATATATGCATATTATGATGTATTATTTATCAAGCTACGTGCATTCCTCGTAAACCCAGTTGAATAATATAAACACAGCTATGACCAATCGGTTAACAAATTAGTGTGTTGTCTGCATGAACGTATTATATATAAACATTTATAAATTAACACACAATCGTACATTTAATACGTATTAGCTCTTAACGATCGACGGCACCAAATATCCTTGGTATAAATTAAACATAATGTACATACATAAATATTCGTATATTATGAATATAATTTTATTATATACTACATAATATGGTATAGATAAAGTACGTAAATTGTTTCAATCATACCGATTTCGTTACGAAATGAACACTGGTGGTATAGGTACTCGTGCAACATTAAACTATTTAAACGTTATACGAGACACTTTAATAGTTGATCGTTGTAATCATAAGCATTTTTAGGCAATCGTATTTTATTTTTATTTAATTATAAATGAACATTGTCACGAATAACAAAAAATTTTCCGCTCGAAATCTACTTAATTCATTTGGCATAAGTACATTTTCTCTTCAATTATTATACGGGTCATTTAAATTTAATTTACATTAATTACACGAATATAAATCATCTAAGAAATAATGTTTTAATAGTTAAAAATGAGTGTTACATTAAATTGATAAAACTCGTTTTTCCTATTGTTTTATAAAAAATTAGTTTATTCTTTTAAAATAATTTTCATATATCTACAATATACATATACAAAGTAATTGACACAGAGAACGGGCCATTTTTATTTCTCATTTTACTAAGAATAACAGGAAAAGTTGTTTTAAATTGTTTATGAGCGAGTTAAATTAATAATACTTTTCGCAAAATAAAAAACACTTTTATTTATTTTGGAATAATTAAGAGAGGATAGAATAATATGATTAAATTAAATTTTAATTTAATGTTTTTTTTTTTTTTCAAAAGATGTAATACATTAGAAAATTACAAAATATTGTATATCTTGTTCATTTGAACTTATTATTCTATGCATTCAATATTGAACTGAAGTATTTTACTTTTCGAAAAAACTATCCAAATCATACATGACAATGTAGTTATAAATGAATTGAATACGTTATCGAATAAACCGTACATCTATGGACATTTGGAAAAATAAAACTGTTGTATAGTAATCAAGTTTATTATTACAATAAGACGATGGTAAAACAAATTATTGAAAAACACGGAAAATTTCCTTGATATATACCGGTGTGTCAATGTTCATTGTTGTGCACGTAGTTGCTGAATTTAAAAAGGGTAGGTACCCATCACGGCTTACGGACAATTGTCCTATTGTGCGCGAATAAAACCCAGGATTTTATTCTCCGATTCATTACCTAAGTAAGTCCCCGCTATCAGACTGGCCCCAAAAACTTCAGACGGCATTAACCCGACGCATTATTATTGATAAATTCCGCATAATTGTACGGAAGTACCAGTGTATTGTAAATATATGCAAATCTCGTTTGTTTGCATACAACGAATGTTGTATGCTGTTATTTGTATTTATACAACGTGCAGTTATTCTTTTTGAACATACGAAGGTCTTAAATAATTTCAGCGGTCTTCTATGGTATCTCCATCTACCGAATTAAGGTTATACAGACATATAATGGAAACAGACAGGTTTTTTTTTCTTGTTATAGCACCCTCATTGACGCATTACCATAATGCGAATGTAGGTAATTAGTTTATATGTGCAAGTCGTGGGATTCGAAACGGGCGATTTGTGAGATTCAGTAGCAAATTGGGTTTATTCGGAGCTTGCCCGGGGTGTTCCCAAAGTTCCAAGTACTTTGTACCAAATCGAGGGGAGAATAAGTTAGTGTCAACACTTCTTTTTATATGTGCCGTTGCAGTTAGGAAGCGTAGGGGAGAGAGAGAAGGTATATATACACGCGTTTCTCAGACGCTATATTCTCGATCGAATTCATCCCGGGAGAGAGAACAAGAAAGAGAGACATAAACACACATACACACAATGTTCGTTTATAGTTGAAAACTGTGAAATTTGCTCGCAGTGCTGTAAGTGCAAACTTTCGCTGCTGGAAATAACCTGTGGCGTTTTTGACGTGACAAGCGTTTTGTTTGTGATAAAGTTTTCTTATTTCGGCGTAGTACATATATATATATATATATATAGGCATGTCGATTGTTTATCGTTCGATTAAATTAATAGCTAACATGCCATCCACAGAAAATTCAAAATCAAACAATGATTGCGGAAACCCCGAGGTAAATACAATTGTAGTGTCGAACGGATTCGAGTTGTATTGATGCGAGTATGATAATATTTTATTGCAGACATTCAAAAATCTTCATTACACAAAGTCAACAAATATTTTTAACGCTTATATACTCTTACGGTAATGATACGAACAAAAAAAAATCATAAACATTGGCATAAAATTTAATCCACCAGATTTGTTTAATTATTTTATAGTAAGCAGTAAAAATTATTTAAATATTTGCTTATCCACTTTTTTACATTATTATTTATCCATGCGTTATTATTTTAAAAATTTAAACGTACAAATCGGTTTTTAACTATGTGTCAAAACTATTGATGACACACGCATAAAAAGAGATGTAAAAACATAAACATTTTCATGACCAACTAAAAGTATGTATATTATATTTAATGTTAATGTATAAGCTTTGCTTTTCCTCGTCTAATTTAATATGCGTATAAAAACTCGACGTACGAGTTTATATAAACAAAAATGTAAACAATTTAAATAATTAAAACACAACATTAAACATTTTTTTTTTATATTTTACGCTTTTTAATGAGTTTTGTAGATGAACGTTTTTTTCTTCATATATGCGTTTGATGTTAATCAGTCAAATGCATTTTGTTGCTATCAAAAGAATCCGATTGCATTTAAATTGACAGATTATGATCTTTACGCGTAATGCACGTTTTCAGGGATCAGGGCGCATATAGTATCGTTACTGCACGTGGGGTCGTCGGATGGTGCTGCAATGGACCACGTAGGAATCCTGTAGGACACGGGGAACGGTAAGAGGAGGAAGATGAATCCCTGCCCGCGGGTAATTAATCAGTGAACAAAGACCGGCGGCGAGGATACACGCATAATCCAATTTCACGGATGAAATATCAATAACGGAGTCCGGAGCCCGTGAATAATCAGCGGTCGCCGAGGAATTTCCTGCGCGTCAATATCGACCCCTTTTGCAAATAATTTGACATCGCGGTGCCAGCGAGACTGAACATTTCAGAGAATATATACTCCTGCTGCAGTCTGGGTGAAAAAACTTTTTTCCCGGGTCGGACGCCCCCGAAAACGTATAATACCAAACGGTTATTTATTCTTATTGACATGTGGTCTGCGGCACTTACATAGACCTGTATAATTCATATATGTATATAATACAGCCGATATATAGTGAACCGAGACCATTATTTTTTATCGATTTCTTTGTAATATTATTTATATACAAGAACACTAAAGTTTCTGCAAACAATGCGTATATATACGTTGGCAACGAGCATAATTATACAGTATAATACATAAGTTACAACATAATATGTAAGTATTTATTACACGCATTTGGATCGTATAAATATATAATATTATTATACAGGAGTGTTGTCGACAATATGGATAATTCAGATATTTTTCAAAATTCCTAGGCATTATGCGTATTGCCGACCGGTTTTAGGTAATGTAAATAAAACATATGATTTTAAATATTATTTTACATATAAACTAGGTATTTTATAGAAAAAAACCTAGACATTATGTAAAATGCCAATTTTTTTTTAGGCTAAGTAAAGAAATAACTTATTATGTGTTATATAATTATATTATAGTAAAATTATAATTACCATGTATTATTATTATTATTATAAATATATATACAGTTAAATCAGTTCAATCGGAATCATATAAAAATATTTTATAATATACTCATCGAATAAAGGGTGCGTAGATATTAAGTATAATATTATATTATATAATATGAATCATGATGAACTCATAGACACATATTGGTGATTGGTGTGGTCGAGAGTTTGGAGGGGCACAAGTGTCGTTGATATTACACATCAACCTATGTACAATCTACACGTATACGAGTATAATATCATGATGATTATATTTTTAGCATTATAAATAATGTTATGGGCTCAATGTAAAATATGATGAATATAATATTATGTACTTACAGCCTCGAGAGCTGCGTGTTGCCGGAGAACGCCAAATCGGGAACTTCGCTGAGCTCGTTGCCATTTAATCGCCTGAAAACAAAAACCAACACGTTGTATAATATTATTTTACGCGCGTGCACTCGCAAAATAACAACGCGACATTTTCTTTTCTGATTATAATCTCGTGTCACCGGCGCGCATGAATAATGTAGGTACTCGCCGTCCCGGTCGGTGCGCGTATAAAAGAATCTATCATATACACACGCACCGACTCCTCACCGTTATATCGGGGTCTATCACGCCTTTTACGTACATTAACGTGTACATAATATATACATTTATAATATATAATATAAATATATATGTATACGGTAAATGTATACAAAAACGTTAGCGCATAAAGAAGTTAGAAGTATACGTAATAAATAGACTCCAGCCGCTCCAGGGAGAATATATTATTATTATTATTATTATTATTATTATTATTATTACTACTACTGCGCCTTCGATAACTGAAAATATAATATTGACGCAACGTCATTCGCACTCGGCCAATTTTTATTGTCCGTATACATTATATAGGTAGTTGCTGTTGTGGCGCATGATGGAAACGGTTTTTCCGGTTGGTTAATGTATTAGCCGAGTTGACGTTGACCAATTGCCAAAGTCATATCGAGCGGGTGCATAAGGCTTGTATACATAATATTAATATATTATATAGGTGTGTGTATGTATATGTATTAGGTTAGCGGTCGGACAACAACATAAAATGCATACTCTGCAAACTCATCTATACATGTAGTGTAGCGGGGTAGGTGGCGGGATAGCAGCACACTTTTGCAAAAACAACGATCAACGGTGCGGCGATGGCGGTGACGGCGGTCGCGGATGTATACCTTCTATTAATCATCAACCCGTCAGATTTTAGTGGTCATTTTCCATCCACCCCCCAGAAGAATACTAATAAAACATCATTGACCCTGACAAGTAAATTATATATATATATATATATATATATATATGTATTAATGTATTATGTATATATATCGCGCACGGCCGGCCCGGAAACTAAATTTTTATGTGAAATTATTTTAACACACCTCCGCTTTAACGTCCACCAGTATAAATAGTACAATACCTACTACAACAGTATACCTACACCTATAAAACCCAACCGCGTAGTAACACGTTTTGCCATTATCGCACTACCGTCGTTAATTATATTATTATTATTATTATTATTATTATTATTATTATTATTATTATTATCATCATCATTACATTACGGTACGCGACTGTTGGACGAGAACACAATATTAAAACGGAACGGAAGACGCTAGGAGATCTCGAACCGTGGAAAACGCACATACATCACATACATTAATAAGTACAACAGCAGAGCAGTACGATTTTGCCGATTTTATAAAGTACAAGTAATTTTTTTTTTTTACATATATTACACCTATATTAAATGTATATAAGAGTTAGCGAAATTCGAATTATCCAGACAATTTATCACACATATCATATATTGTAAGGCCGGCGCCAAGGTCTTCCTTCGAATTATCGAAAATTCGACTTATAGAGGTTCGAGTTATCGAGGTTTCACTGTATATTGAACGAAACGATCGTCGAAGAGTGAAAAAAAAAAAAAAATTGAAAATTAAATGGTTTCATCAAATTAACAATACAAAGACATTTTCTTAGACATATACCTAGCTGTGTATATGATAGTGTATACTAACTTCATTGATGCCAAAGGTTTGGATGATACGTGCTTTTAACATATTAAATGTTAATTGGACGGTTTAAGACGTTTAAGTTATGTATATTTCATTCTCCTGTTTAATCGAAATCACGACGATTACATACGGTCCTGGGTATAATCACGTGGGTGGGCATTTTCAGGGGATGTATGCGGTTTCTCGATTCGCATGACTTGTGACGTGGGCCTTATGTGCCTGTGCGCGTTTCGACATTGCGAATCGTTTGGATATGATCTCATTGATCTCAAGGTCGAAAACGCGAGATCCAGTGGAGACACGGTCAGTGCAACGCGAAAAGATTAAACATTATGTCCACATAGACGACGAGTCGCATGTACCTAGTTGTCGTCGACGGCGGCGGACTGGTCGCATAAATTGTGCCGCCGTTGCTCTTTGGTCGGCACGATACGCATCTATATAATATAAAGTATAACCACTGCCGCCAAGACAACTGTGTACGTGTAATGGGCGTCGATCTCTGCTAAGTTATGCACGCCAGTGTTCCAACACGCCTTTTTTTTTCCTCTTCGTACATCACGTCGTTTGACTTTCTCGCGATTCAAAAAAAAAAAATAATAATAATAATAATAATAATAATAATAATAATAATCATATAATAATAATAAAATAATAAGTCGCACATGTTCGCATAGGCAAATCGTTTTATAATTTTCTTTCGTGGCACTGCAGCTCAACAGAGTTGACCTCTGTTGTATTATTTATGTCCATTCCTCATTAGTATAATAAATATAGTGATGTAAGTGACGTGGTCACAGGTATATTATATACTTGCGTGCCATTTTTTTTTCCCTTTAATTCAAAAACTTGACAACTTAACTTGTTTTAAAAGATTGTTCAAATAAAAAAAACCAATTAAAACACTCTTTATAAATTATGCATTTCGTTCAGTTTGAAAGTTATTTTTAATAAACTGTAAATAAACATTTTTCTCAAAGTCGCTCGAATAAAAGCAATTGAATAATGGCCAAGCAAGTATTCAAAAATTATTACAAACGATTTAATTGCATTTTAATATACTTTGTAATATAAATAACGATTTTTTTGGATTAGCTTAAACAGTTACTGGCTTATATATAATACATAATATAAGGTATATATGTATTAAAGGTATATGTATCCAATTACTCACGTGCTAGTAAATGACTATATTAAAATCAAGAAGAAAGAAAAATACTATAAAAGATTAAAATTAAGTTAAATTTGAACTGCAGTTCTACAAGCGTAGTATTAAATTTTATAAATATAATTTACAAGTCATGGAATTTTTAAACTACAATTAAATGTTATGAAACCTATAATATAAATACTATGATTGATTTTTTGACATTTAATCATATTACAGTCAACAACTTTATGTTTTTAATGAATATCATTACTCTACCTTATATGATTAATCTGTTATAAGTTTATATCTATTATAAGTACTTGACACACACTTTTATTTATAATCAAAGTTTACAATAAAGGTATTCAATAAAATTATCTTCTTTTAATTAAACCAAAAATCAAATATTTAAATGTAGGAATTAATTTTTAATCAGTGCCTAATATAATACCTAAAGGTGTATGTAAATCAATTTTACGTTATGTTAAATATTATTTATTAACATCATAATATTAGTAGGTATCAACTATCATTGCATTGAATATTTATAATTTTAATGAACACATGGTGTTTAGTTTTTGCTATAATGTTACGTCATTGCAAACAGATATTATATGGTTAAAAACCCGTAATTAATATTTCATCGAAATTCATAAAGTCCGGGATATTGTGCATTTGTGCTTATATTTTTCCATCTAATATCTATCCGTTTCTCAATCGTTCCGGCTACTTTCAATAGCTTCATTATTTTTCGTGACGTTCTCTTTAGTGATAATCACATATATTTCATTTCGTCATCATCATATAGAGATAGACATATATATATTATTATGTTTTCTCTGATTTCTATAGCTTTAATTTTTTTTTCATAGTATTTTGTTTATTATTAAACTTTCATTTTAGAATATTATAAACGTACACTATTTAACCATAAGAGTTAATATGCTTATTTTAAAAAAATAAATTATAAATACACACTTCAATAATGTACCAGACAGTTCCCGTGATAATGAGTCACCTAGTGATTAATAAGGTCGATGATCGTCGATGTCCTTAAGGATATGGTACATTAAACTGGGTTTAATCCAATTGAAAGCGTTTCTTTGTTTTTATATGTGTGTGGGGGAGGACATTTCGGGAAGTGATTACCCGTGTTCGCAAAGCAATCAAATAGGTTTTGGGTTAAGGGTTCCAAGATAATATACAGGGGTATTACTAAAGCGTCGAGTCGAGAATTATTCACGACTATATAACTGTTTCTTTACAGATTATAGGAGCCATACTTTCCATCCAATGGAAACGCTAACTGAATAAGTTCTTCCTACAGTGTTTCTCGAGTGGGGTTGGGTCCTCTTATTTCAGACAGATACTAGTAGAGTAAAACAAATGGTTTTTTGCTTTTTATTTTTATTTATTTATTTTTATTTTTTATCGACTTAGTGTCCTGACAAAAATATAGTTTATTCCCTGTTGTTGTTTTTAGTGTTGATAAATTTACAATAAATGAAGGTCACGAATACATTTCGAAATTGTTCAGTTATACTCAAAAATCTGTACATTATAACGAGTATACCAATTGTTAATTTTTTATCAAAAAGTTATGGTTTTTGACACATTTAAACAAATGCGTCAATTCAATAGTTACATTTTTCTAGGTATATCCTACTTTTTTATTCCTACAGTACAATTATTGATAATGTTTGAATGTATAGAAAAGCAAAGACGATTTAATTATTTTTGTGAATTTGTGTTAAATTGTATTGTGTGTATATTGCAGAAATGATGAAAATTATATATTATTGTATATATTTCGAAATCAGAGTTATAGCTGAATATTGTTAAGTATATACAATTTCTTATGATTGATATAATATACTTAATGCATACGTAGTATTATCTTATATTATCAGTCATCACTTATACGTAGATATAATATTATCTATAAAATTGAATACTTCATCGTTTTTTTTTTTTTTTTTAATCATTGATGAATCTTCGTATTTAAAACATAATATTCATTGTACATTACATTGCACTCTAGCAGAAATCAAATCCATATTAAAAGAAAGAAAACCAAGTGCAGCCCTCATTAGGATAAGCGCGGACAGCGTATATTTTAATTGTAGTATACAATTTATCATTAGACAATTTAATTTACTGATAATATAACAACTGGTCGAGGAAAATGCGTTATAAGCCAATAAAAGGATTATAATATGTACATCCTTAATATTTAGCCGGGATTTCCAATACACTTACTATATAGGTATATAAAACCAAAAGTCGTGAAACAACAAGTGTTGCGTGCCTGTTTTAAACTTTATTTCTTCTATTAAATGCAATATAACATCGTACAGCACGTTGGTTATTATCAACAGCACATCTGCGGTCAAACGGCCAATTACTCGCGGTTTTTACGGCTTCTCATAAAAACTTAGAGGGGGTGGCAACGAGCTAAGAGGATTATCGGTGGTGGGATGGCTCTATATTATTGCGCTTACCCGCATTGCGACAACACCTGGCTAAACATTCAATTTGCTCGTGGTCAATAAAAACTAGAGAGAAAAAAGTCGTATAAAATCTCTCAATTAATTAGAACAAATAAGAGAGCATACAGCAGTTGTTTTTCTTATTAAAAAAGGATTCAATGTGGGATTTGTGAAGTGTCCACATGGTTGATTAGCAATTAGAGTGCATCTGTGAGGGGTCAGTAGGGCGATTAAGTTAGTGCATTGTACACTTCAGCGGATCCTTTAAGTTGGCCCCAAAACGAGAAATAATAAGCTTTTCCGAAAACTGTTCGCGAACCAGAAACCTTG
This sequence comes from Chaitophorus viminalis, assembly GCA_025469195.1. Classification (NCBI taxonomy): domain Eukaryota; kingdom Metazoa; phylum Arthropoda; class Insecta; order Hemiptera; family Aphididae; genus Chaitophorus; species Chaitophorus viminalis. The sequence goes on from JAIPRK010001031.1 coordinate 63,914, forward strand.
GCAGGAAACTTCGATACCGGCGAAAGTTCAAAACAGACGTTATCAGTAAAGTTTTTGGTCCAATATAACTACATCAACGTAAATCCGACAGATCTTCTTAGTCAAAGTATAGGGCCAATATTGAAAGTGACTGGTACAGAAATTTATCGCCCCTGAGTAAAATAAAAATAACAAAGTAAAAGAGAGGAAAGAAAATGTGGCATTACTGCATTAGTTTAAATTTCCCTCGACATTTCATGCCAAAAAATCATCAGTTCTTAAGACAAATGGACCCGATGTCTCGTGAACATGATTTATAGCCCGACGGTTTATCATATCTTCATTTTTGAATACCATTCGTTTTCAATTTTTATAATCATATATCAAAAAAACAAAAAGATATAAGTACCTGCTGGCGCAAGGTAAAATTTTTAATCGCGTATTATATTATAAATACAAAATATAGTGACGACATATTTTACTGTGCTTTAATTTGTAAATATTGTTATAATATATTGTACGTATTGTAAAAAAAATTTAACTAAAAAAATAAAAATATCTAGTTTTTAATAAAACTAGTGAAAACTATTAAAATATTAGTAATATTTATGAGTGAAAATAATATTAATAAGTATATAAATTGTACAGATTATAATGTTAAGTATATTGTGATTTTTTATGTTCTCTTAACTATCAACTACAACGCTTTACTAATAATTAATCATGAATATAAAATTGTTATTTTATTTTTATGATTAAATTTATTCTTATTTTAAGACAAAGAATTCTTTGTATATAGACTTATCAGAAGGGTCGATGAATAGTAAAGCGATCAATGAATTCACACTAATCTTTAACCTTCCGTGGATAATACGTGTGTGTATCAGCTAGTGTAAGTTCTATGATTTTATTTTATACTCAATGACCTACAAAAAAAGAGCCATAAATATTTTACCGACTTCCTACAAACCCAAATTAAAATCAAATATAAAATGTTAGTAATTAGTACAAAAAAAAAAATTGATTTATCAGTCCATATGTTTTCCTTATAATTCAGTTTAATGAACACGGGGGAATGATTTTATTTGAAAACAAGATTCGTTTAATATAAATATATATTGTTGTGTAGCCGATATCGATTTACTATTAGATTTTTATGTTGATTATCATATTTCTCTGAATCTATTAAATTTTTGTATTATATTCCATTAGTCGTGTATATAGAGTGATGTACTTAAATATATAAGTTGAATTTACCCTTCTTGTCCGGTTACAAAACTGTTATAAAAGCTATTAAAATCCAAAAGTTTTTCCGAACTGATTAAAAATTAATTACCTGGTGGAAAATCGTTTTTCTTTTCTTTGGGCGTTTTAATTAAAACTAATTCCTTTCTCCCCCTTCACCACGTTTTGCTTCGTGTTCAAAGTGAACTTTTGCACTTAAAATAGCTCTCGAAAGACGATTTTTTACAAGAGCATATATTTTACCGTTATCTGGTAGACATCCTTGTCATGGGCAAGAAGAAAAAACATATATATTTTTTGTTATTAATTGCGGTCTAGAGAGAGAAATATATCGCGATATGCGTTACAATAGCCACCGAAACTAGAAAAAAAATAGCACTCACATTAACAATGATATCAGATCAAAATTGTTTAATTACACAACACGAAAAAAAAACCGAAACAATACAAACATAATATCAAATCAATAAATTATTTTTTCAAGACGAATAATATTTTTCTTTATATAGTTTGCCGACATTCCATAGATATCGAATGGATAACATTTGGCACATTAGGAAAATGCTTATTTTAAATAGTTTGTGCTGATGTATCAAACAGAAGTTTACTTCCAAAATAACCAATCGAAAACAACTTATGCTGGCAGTAACGTTTTTTCACCACGAAATAATAACAAAAAAAAAAAAACCTAAGAATTCCAAATGACAGATATTTTTTTTATCCCATGCGTTAACCGGGTGTTTCGTTTCTAATTCGTGTTGGCAGTTGTTCAACACCCTCTTAAATAACGTTTCAGTACTATTGTTAATTTTCTAAATGTGAACATAAGATTGTTTTTAATTGATGAACAAAGGTTTTCCTTGTATTGTATGCTTATTAAGGGTAACAATCTTGTATTAAATTATTCGTTTTTTTTTTTTCAAATTATCAAACGCCCACAATAACTTCAAAAAATTAATGAAATAATTAACAAAAATACTACCGAAATCCTTTAATAACATTTAATTCAAAATGTTGTGTAAATGTAGAACAAGTAGGGCAACAAAAAAAAAAAAACAGTTCTAAATACATTGCTGGTTTCTGTAGGTAATTTATAACTTTGGAACGGATTATAAGCTATTATAAGTATTGTTCCGCTTCCTAATTGAATTCAATGTGTTTAAATTGACACGACTAAAACGTTAAACACGTCTAAATAACGTACGTGATAAATACTGGCAGCATATAATGAAATATATATTAGATGTTCTAAGTATCTAATGATTACTTCTAGAAAAGCAATTATATGAACTCGATGTGAATGGAATAACACATTAAAAGACAATGATCATCAAGAAGTGTGTAGGACAAACAATATCATGAAATAGTAATATATTCAAGCGAAAACGCGATAGATTAATAATAAATGTAGTGACTAGTTCGGATATATCAAACAATAGGTTTGATAAACGTATTGAAGACATTTGTAATCAGATATTTGTCCCTTAACTCCAACATGCGATTGCATGTATATTATAGGCATTTATTTTATAAAATATTCAAATGATGGTAAAGGCGTGGTCGAAGCAAATAAATTACAATACATGGTGTATATAATATGTACTTTGGCCTTTGAATACAATAGTGCGGTTCAACAGAGACTTAGGCGTTTTGTCTGCATATGTCATATATTAACATAGAACAATGTAGATAATAAACATATATCTTGGCATTGCTGATAAGAATGAGTAGCAAGGTATAGTGAATAATAGTGTATGCGTGGGGACCATATAATTATTGTGCGATTAAATTCCCCCGGTAGACGGTTACAACAATTCTTATCGTGTGCGGAACGATCGTATTAAATGTTTTCGTTTTGTTTGAGTTATTTAGAACTTTGAATAACGACTGGTAACATTTAGAAATACATAACAAAACATAAACTTTTAGATTCTGAACGAAGTGATGGAATCCATTGATTTTACAATGATGCATGTTTTTTTTTTTTTTTGTGTCTGTCATCACGTTTTGGGGCAGTAAAAATGCTTCGATTTTCTTAAACAGCAACTTATCTGATAGGAAACTGAATGTAGATGGTACTTGGGCGAGTCAAAAATCCATCTTCATCAATACTATTATAAAAAATCAAAAAAACGATAAAAAAATTACGAAAAAACTGGAAATTTTACGCAAAATCACGTTTTTACAAAATACATTTTTTTCAAATGCTCTAACTCGAAAACCAAAAACCGCAACAACTTTAAATTTTCACCAAATCTTTAAATTGATTTTGAATTATTTATAGACAATTTAAATTTTTGATTTTCGTAAATTTTTTTTTTTTTAAACATCTATAAAATTTAATTGGCTGACCGAAAGCTTTTGAAACTTTAATACAAGGTTTATAATAAGTTAAAATTATTGTCACTACAAAATGTCGGACATCGTTTAACTCAAATTTTTTTTAAAAGCCCATAAAGCTCAAATTTGTATAAAATATGTCAAAATCACGATAATTTGCAAGTTACTTTGTAGATAAAAATTCATAAAATTTATTCTGTTCATACTTAAGGTTCAAAATTTAAACACTAGGTTATCCATAAGCTACTCTTAAAAAATCTTTAAAAGAATTTCTACCGGACCAAAAGGAAAAAAATTTATGACTGTTTGAAATTTAAATTTTTACGAAATTTCATAAAATACAAATGATTTTAAATATTTGTTATAATTCAAAAAGTATAAGTCGCAAAATCTTGAAATTTTTATCAGTTGTTAAGATAGGCATTTCCTCTATGTCATATTTTTTTCAAGATATTATATTGATTTTTAAGCTACTTATAAGCATTTAAAAGTTCGAATTCTTTAAATTTTTTTTTATAATCGGTAATAAAAAAAATTGACTAATACAAAATACTTGAAAATTTAATAGAAGATTCTACAGAAGTAGTTATTATGTCATTTAAAAATTATTAAAATCCATAGGCACAATTTTTTTTTATAAGCATTGAACAGCGAATATTAATATAAAATTACATGTAAAATATAATATAATAATGTATAATATTCTAGACTGACAAATCATATCGGTTTTTGACATTTTCTCTAACTCAAAAACAAAAACCTGTAACAACTTGAAATTTTCAACAAATCTTTATATTGGCATTATCTATACAAACTGAAGTTTTCAAACTATTTTGACATATTTTGACTTATTTATAGACAATTTAAATTTTCGATTTTTGTAAGTTTTTTTTTTTAAAATATCTTTAAAATGTTTTTGGCAGTCCGAAAACTCTTAAAAATGTATTAAAGAATTAGTTATAAGTTATACTTATTTTAACTAAAAAATATCGGAGATTGCTTCACTCAAATTTTTTTTATAAGCCCATAAAGTTCGAATTTGTATAAAATATGTTAAAATCGGGATAATTTGCAAGTTATTTTGTAATTGAAAATTCATGAAATTTTTTCTGTTTATACTTAAGGTTTAAAATTTTAATACTAGGTTGTCCATAAGCTAATCTTCAAAAATATACAAAAAAATTTCTACCGAACTTAAAGGAAAACATTTTATGACTGTTTGAAATTTAAAATTTTTACGAAATTGTAGACTATTGCATTACATTTCAATTTAAATATAAAATACTACATTATTATATACCCATTTTAGACAAACATATTAACTCCGTTCAGAATCGTTATTCGTATACAATATTTATCATTGCATTCAAATTTAACAAATCCATTGTAATAATGACCTATCCTATAAACGAGGTGCACTCCACCCCCAACTGTACAGCAAAGCGAGCCCCCCCCCCCCGTTATTTTTTTATTTTTTAGTTAAAGTGTCCAGATCGTCAGTACATATAGATGTTACTTAGATCCTGCCCCGTAATCATAACCAATGTCTAATATCATTGATTATAAATATTAGTATTTATAATCAATGATAATATTATATTATTCACACACGCGCAAGCGGCAAACAACTTTGCTCGTCACGTAGAACAAAACGTGTGGATCACCAGCTGCACATTAAAAGCAGAGTGAATAGCGACAATCTTGTAAAGTATCGAGAATAAAAGAATCCTTTTCTTCCTCATTTGTGTGACACACACACACACACACACACACACACACACACACACACACACACACACACACACACACATGCACACACATGATAAGTATTGTTAGCCTTTCGGCTGCACAGGGAACAGCTCGATGGCGGTGCACCGTCGTTGATAATCCGTCAACCAGCAATAAAGTTTACGTGCACGTTTGCCGCACAAAAGACTTTTGCAAACGACAACCATTATATCGTCTAAACTTTAAATGTCAACAACGGCGGGGCGGCGACGCGTGCTTACATACCGAAATCATAAAATAATAAAAAGTATTCCAGTATAATGTAGGTACTTTTATAAATATATACTATGGTGGTATGATATAATATATAGTGTTTAGACGGATTTCAAAAAGTAAATGAGTATAATATGACTAACACAAACATCGGATTTCGACAAGTGTTACAAAAATTAAAATTAATAGTGTATATGGTACATATTGCGTGTGTTATGAAAAATTCCAAAAAATACCGTTCATTTGTTTTAATTTAAACTAGGCATTTATTTTTTATTCGTTCGAGGGTAGTTCCGGGAGTTTTCGGTCCACCGGTAACCGGTGGGGATTTCGGTTCTAAAACCCTTGGAAATTAATTCCGAAAAAAACAAAAAGGGGAGGCATTTTGTTAGAGATAAAAATCTTGATTTACTACTTCCTCACTTAATGTCTAGATATAAATATTTAGTGTAGTATAAATGCCACGATCACGGCCTGGGCAAGTATTGCTGAGAAATATTTCCTATAACTATTAAACACGCGCCGGGGGTGGGCCTATTCGTTGACTATCCTTTTCATTAAATGGGAATTTCGGAGTATATTAATAATAATTTGCCCGTGGGTGGTAAAAGTGTCCCGGCCACGAAAGGCTCCCCATAATGGACGGCCGTGACGGGACTTTAATGAAAGCTCGTATGGTGACTGTGTGAAAGGGCTCAAAATGCAATTATCCTCAGCCTTTAGTGACCTTTGGCAATCTCACCTGCTATATTAATGCCTCTGGGTCTACATAAATTAGCCAACAGCTTATAACACCAAAACATTTTTAAAGCCACAGCATCACAATGGAAAATACACGAGATGTGTCAAATACAAGACATTGAAATTCAAATAAAAAACTTTGAGTTGATTATACACGAACCATTCATAACGAAGCGAGTGATTTCTTTTTTGACAATTATTAATTATTTATATCAAAAGCAGCAAAATAATTTGTAATAAAAAATACGGATATAGTAATGTAGTAATATATTTACGTCCGTTCATATAATTAACTTATAGTCGAATCCATATTTGTACTCACCAATATAGTATAGTTTAATAAATTCTTGACGAACGAAAAAGTATGAAATTAAAAAAAAAAATATTGAAATCCTACTCATATCAGCATATATATCAAGAATGTTTCGTTGGGAAAAGGATTTTTATTTGAGAAAGATTTCTATTTAATTAAAAAAAAAAAAAACTGGGCTTAAAATTTTGCGACTGAAAGATTTCGATTTTTTTCCTTCAATCCCAAATAATGCCAAAATAAATTTTAGTTTCAATTTTTTTTTTCCAGGATATTGAAAAAATAGATATTTATAAATACATAATCTCTAGAGATTTAAAAAGTCATTAATAAATTAAAGTCCACACTTGGCGTAATTAGTCTGAATGTTTTCAAAACTTTTTTGGCATAGATTTCCATATTCAGGGAGCTTTGTGTTTGCGAGAGACGCTAAATGAAATGCTGGATTCGTTAAATGTAATAAACAAACGGTCTGGAAGAAAACTATTACCCTTAATATTTAAGCGAAACATTTAGTATAAATGTAATTGAGTCTGCTCAAATCTCAATTATATAAATTATTTATTGTCAAAATAAATATAAATAAGTTATTCTCAGTTTCGTAATAACAAACATTCGAAATGAAACAACTATTTTGAAAACTATTTCACATTATTATAATATATAACCATATTATTTTACTGGTATATTGAATCGCACCGACCTATAACAATGGCGATTACTTAAAGGTCAATAGACGATGAATTAATTTGTAGTTTGTTCTTAATAACTAAAAAACAATAAAAGTGCAAAATTATTGATATCCTGTGGTATTGTCATTAATAATGAACTAGGTATTTGTTTCACCATACTATATACTTTTAAAATACATTTGAGTTGAACTAAATCCATTTCAATAACTTGAAATAACTTTGGAAATGTTTGTCGAGAACAATAAAATACAATTACAAAGTTATATTTGATTTAAAGTTTCAATTATTTAGATTTAATCATTGACAACGGTTGAAGCATATCACAACCAATCGAAGGCGATTACGATCCATTGGTTTTTCTCTAACGATTTATATTCCTATTTTAGAGCGCAAATTAACCACGAGTACCTCCAAAAGCTGCGATAGAAACAATTGATCAAATATCATTGATAATTATTATTATAAGGTATAACTTCTCAATTTGTATTTCTATACGTTTAGCAGTATAACTGATACTTATATGCATAGTACCGTTATCAAACAATTAAAATTGAATAATAGAAATTTAGTACTTACAAAAAAAAAAAATGACGAATCAAAGTCAAAATATTTTGGAATAACAATTTTTATATTAGTCAAATGTGACGTGAAATACCAATATTTAAAAAAGAGGTATTCTCTTGAATTTAGAAATAGGTACATATTATGTACCTATTACAGATTATGATATTATGACAAATGGAAGTTACACATTGCTTTATATTATATGGAGACATGTATATCTTTCCGAAACAGTATGCAGTGATCGACAGTAAATGATAGTTATTTTACTGAGAAAACCAAATATTCAAATAATGAAAGATCAGTGGGTAAGTGTAAAATAAATTATGCACATTAAAATAATATGATGTTATAAAAATATTACTATTACACGTTATAATCAATGATTACAACAATAAAATAATATTAAAAATCTTTTAAAATTTAAAAAATAGAAAGCTCAATTCCAATTTTTTTGTGAATAGTACCAGCACCAGCATAGTTACCAGCACCTATATAATAATCATTGATGTAACTCGTGTACTTAACTATTCCTTAATATCAACCATTTGGCATTTACCAAGAAACATTTCACATTGTTCAATACAATTGATTTGTATTTATATTCATTATGTCATCAGATATACTTTATAATATGTAATTTATATTTTTTTTTTTTTGTTAAATTTAATGAGACGTGTACGTTACAATAATATTTCTGGTCAAAAAAAACTTGTTTGATTCAATAGGATAACAAATGATTTATGAGTTAAACAATGAATGTAAATAATAATATTAAATATTAAAATAAAAATCCAAATGAAAAATGAAGTCAAACGTTTGGTTTAAACAAATGTGATGGATGAATATTATCGTTTAACATGTGAAATATCACCATATCAAGTACATGACGGTTATTAATAATGATAAAATCTTAAATATAAAGTTTATAAAACTAATGTTCATTGAATTAGCGATAAATTTTTTTAAAAAAAAAAAAAAACGATTTAATCCCAGACATTTAGTTAGCATAGCGTATATAAAATGTATTAATTAGTTTCATATAAATGTATCACCGACGTACGACAGTAAGAACTATTTCAAATATTTGAACAGTTCGCGGCGTGTAAACGCGTGTTTTATATTTCTGGCCGCAACAGATTCACGTGAAAACAAATCAATGTTTGATGTTACCCCGCGGAAACAATAATGTTTACAGAAGTCAAAGGGTAGTTTATATAATATATTATGTGTGTTTGTATGGTGTGTATTATTAAATCTTCTATGCAATGTTCGAGCGTGTACAGAGTGATCGTTCTACCATTGGGAAAGCAATTTATTTTTCGAATAAAAATAATCATGAAATTATTTTCTCGAAAATATTTATGTGATATTCATATTTTTATCCGTTACTTACATTAAAGTAATAAATTTTTTTTTTTAGATTCTGAACGGAGTTTAGTTTTGAAGTTAATATTTACATACAATATCAGGTGGTCATGAAGCGTATTTTGGCTTTGGTTTAATAATAGTTTTATCGGTATTAAAATTAGGGATCTGGGAAGTAAATATCAGGAGGATGGATTAAAAATGAATTAGACCACGCATGTATAATTCACTACAAAATTTTCTTAGCACGTTTTTAGATGAAAATTGGATTGATAATAATTGATATTTGCCAAACCCGATTCAACAGCAGTATCCACGGGTGGTGAAAACAGAAAAAATACGCTGTGACGTGTCACGGGGGCAAAGAAGCAGTGATTTGAATACAGTACCTACTGGGTAATATACCTATAGTAGTATAGTACCTAAATGCTTGCTGCAGTGCGCGTACAATGTACATATAATAACTTTCAAAAACGCTGTTTAGCCAACGTATAGAAATATCCACTCTGTATACACTGTCCGGGAGTGTGCCTACCTAAAGGTATCTATTCTGTATGATGGTGTGTACACATGCGGTTGTTTGGAATACTGATGTGTATATTTTGGACGATAATACGTATACGTGTGGCATTATAAGTTAATTAGCCGTCAGGGATTTAGTATGCGGTAAGCGAGGAAGCTCGGTGTTGTTGCAGGAGAGACGGCGATATATATATATATAATATAATAATACACGTATATATTCCATATAGGTACGTGTGCACCAGAAATCCTGGGAATGTCGGTGAATAGGACGCGGAAATTGCGTCGTAAATAATCAACGGGGTCATTCATGACAAATTGCACACGGTTGTTGAAATCTATCCACACCCCTCGTATACAATGATATAATAAAATATTGATGTATTTGTAATATATTATAATATTATGACCCACTGTACCTATATAACATATAATAATATGTACACGTCGCGGTGTAACGCGAATTATTTGATCTACATTTATAATTATTATTATTATTATTATTATATAAACTTATATAAACAAAGTATTGTTTTCGATTTATGCTGATAACTGAAAATCAGTTGCGATGGCATGGTGTATGGTGTATTTGACGTGCGTTAGATTAGAGGATTTTACGTATAGAAAAGTCGACACAAATCTTTTTCAACGCTTAGACTAATATATTTTTATAAACATGTGCTGTGGTGTAAGCGGCTAGTTGAATGTGCCTAACAAAAATGCTCCATAACTCTAACTCGCTGACTCAAAACGTTTTTTAAAATGTGAAAACTCGAATTTCGATTATCATGACTTATACTGAAGTACCTATACATATATTGTGCATATGGATTGTTTAATTGATAAAATAATTTGACATTCGTTAAGATTCGTCTTTTACAAACACGGTGATGGAACGGATAGTAAATCAAAATGAAATTAGTAAATTATTTAATATAATAAAATACACTCTATGGGCACTTGCGCGTTATCCATGCGTTATTTACATAACAATAAACTTTTAGTGTTCGTAACTTTTTGTCGAGGAAATGTTGCCAAAACCGCGAGCTATATAAACGATTATAATGCTACATTACGAAAATTATTTTTAATGTCGTACAATCGCACGGGTAGTTGACTCGATAAGCATGTGTTTTTTATTTTATTATATCCTTCATTTGTCAAAACGTCGAGATGTCTACCACATACTTCTAGTCATGCATCGGATTACATGTACGTAAACATTTAACATGAGTTGTCGTAACTTATAATATTTTAATTTTTGTCCAATTCTCCAGCCCGATATAAATAATAATAAAATTTGTATTTTAAGCATATTGGTATAACACTATAACCTGTAGTTGGTACTATAGGTACTGTCTTTTCGTTTAATTGACCTACAATGTATGTATTTCTGTGTTTCAGAGCTTCGGAAATTATTATTTATTCCAGACACGATCAGAAATGAGAAAATGTATTATTTATACGATACAATTTTTGTACTTACAATCGCTCCAGTCGACCAAGATGTTTGAAAGCTCCTCTCTCGATTGTATGAATTTGATTGTCCGACAATTGCCTTGAAAAAATAAGAAGAAAAAACAATTAAAGAGAAACATTTTTCAATTATAAAGTTTCTTATAAAAAGGGTCATTTGAAGAGGGGTTTTGTATTGTATATATAGTAGAAGAAAAAGTACGAATGATTTGATTGCGTTTTTAAACACACAGTAAACAATATAGAAAACAAATTTAATTGGTTACAAATCCTTCTGCGCGAATAAATAATTGTGAACTTGCTCTTGTTTGACAGCAGTATCAAAGAAATATTGCAATTTTATTAAAATTACTTTTCACCCGAATCCACTGTTCGAAAACTTACACCCTTACTAGAGATATAAACACGCCTCAAATACACAACAATATAAGTTTCGATGGTTCAAAAGATATACTTTGCACATTATAGCAACTCTTTGAGTTTCTTTGCATTTTATCTTGAAGAAGAAATCGAAATGAAATACACAGGTCTACCGGTGCAGATCACTGATGATATTGTTATAGAATATAGACATCGTAATAATATTAAAACTTTTGCTTTCAATCGACAATCATATTATTATATAATTTACAATTGTTATTTATTAAATATTAATTTTTATAAGTATAGGATAGGTATATTTTTTAAACCAATAATAAACGATTTAATAGTAAATATACTTATAAAATATTTATACATGAGTAAAAACCCACATATATGATATGTTTTTACTGTGATTTATCAGTTTATCACTAATAGCAAAAGATATCCAACATAGGCGACAAATCATGGTTTGTTTGCAACAAGCTCGTGACGTTAACGTTTTTTATATTACATTTCAATAGCCTACATTTTATTGTTTTGATATTTTAGTGAAATAAAAAAAGGATTTGAATATTATTATTTGTGTGAAACTCAATCACTATTTCATTGCCTATGTATTATATTATCATTATATAAAATTTAAATTAGTAAAATTTAACGGGTTGTAAATAGGTTACTGAAATTTATATTATTGAGTATTAATAAAAATATATTAGCATTTATACTGTAACAATATAAACTAAATTTAAATTTTCAATGTTAGAAATAAATGTATTTTATGAAATCAATTAAAAGATATTGAAGTTTATATTCGAACTCAAAAGGTATAATCGAGTGCATTCTAATTCCCCTTTTTTTTTTTCTTTTTTCATTGAAAGAAGATACAATAAAGTACAATTTTTATTTTAACAAGATACCTCGAGTCTTAAGGCTTGTGCAACCATAATAGATTATATTTACAAGTGGCCACGAAGCGCACTTGCAATGCTGTATATTTATACTGCGAATAAATAATAAAAGTCTAAAGGCAAAGTTCATGGGAGTGGAAAAAATAAGTTTCCATTCTTATTAACACGAATAATGAGATACTGAGTTTCTTCATTTCTCCAGTTTTTCGTCCCTTTTCCCCAGCAATATCGACGAATAATAATTCCAAGTGGTTCAAAGACTAATGCATTGCCGAAAATCACTTGAAATGACTATATATGTTTTTATGAATAATTCTCATTTTTATTCTGCATCGCCCATTTGAAAAATACAGTAAATATATTTAAAAAGTCTCGGAAAAAATATGTACCATAGGTACATAATATATTATATGTATATACACATATATTATACTCAACCCACTTCATACATACACAGTAGGAGCTCTATTAAATTTTCACAGGTCGCCAGACAAAACCAACAATTTGGACGTAAAAGGGGAACGAAAAAGAACATAAATCAAGTAAGACTTTTGAAGATACATATTTAAATAAATACAAGGTAAAAACAAAAGTACTTACAAGACTCGTAAATTAGTCAGGTTGGCAAAGTCGGTAGACGATATGACCGTGATGTTGTTCCCTTGCAAGTCTCTGTAAATAGAAGAAAAATAATTTATTAGTTTATTATTAAGTGAGTGAAATATGACAATAAAAATAAAACTTTTATGTACACTAGTAATTAGCATTGTATATTATTACAAACCCAATAGAGAGTTTAAGCACTATTAAAACTATTACGTAGATGGCCAGTCGTATACTGGAAGTGTGCAAATAATCAATATAAGTATGTACGCGTAATCCAGTGTACGAAATAAACCATAATTATTGCAATAATCGGTGCATAATTTGCATGGTATAGATTTTAAATGTTCTCGCCAGAGATCACGAGTAACATTAGGTTAGGTTAGAAACTACTGTAATTGGGCCAATCGTAGTTTATTGCTAGTAAATCGCAAAGACCAACCGCCTATTGGTGTACCTATACGGAATGTCCAAGAACAGAAATCGTTACAACTGAAGTCCGTTGCAGTATAGTATAGTAAAGGTATACGCGGGGATGGCGATAAAAACCGCGGGATCGTCGCGGACCGTAAACATTATTAATTGTACATGATGAAAACATGGATCCCGCTGAGATTGCAAGACCCTAGGGTCGTCTGTGGTGTGGTCGGGAATTAGCGCGCGCGTTCACTGTTCATTGCAGCATACGCATTCCGAACGCACACCTGCACATCGCCAAAGAGATTAACGTAATATTACAGCGCGATTGCCGTTTGATTTTGGGATTCGCAAGACATAATATGGTTTGTATTATGAGTGCAAGCCGATGACTATCTCTCGGCGAGCGTATTATTTAAAATCACGAAAATCGCAGAAAAGAACAATACAATACAGTATAAATGTATGTTTCGACGGAACACACACACGCACTCACAAATACGAGTGAGAGAATACTCAGAGTTCTCAGCGTCATTGATTTCTTTGTCTCCTGTTAATCGATACGCTCGATTTAGATATTCTCTTACGAAAATTGCAGCAGCACATATACGAATAAATGTGGTACACTACGAAATGCCGACAAGGACCACCTCCTTTTCCGATCGTAATCTCCTTCGACAAAAGTGCTCCAACAAAGCCGCTTAACTTGTTTGCTGGGTTTCCACTCGAATAGTTACCGTTTGACGAGAGCCATCCAACGGTATAATACATGTAAAATACTATTTCATGTGTGCTCTTTATTGCAAATTATTTTATTTTTTTCGCTGGGTACTTTTTTTTTTTTATCCATTTCCATTCTACCGTTTACATAAGACTATATAATATAATCGTGTTATCCTCACCTTCCTAGATATGATTTCGAAAATGTCCAAGAAGAATACTTATCGGCTCAAAAATTCTAAAATATGAAACCGTATCCAGAAAATGTAGGTATATAATCTTGCAGTGTTTACAAAAATAAATAAATAATACACTTATAAACTTCAAGTACACATACACAAATATACATATATATTTACACGAATAATTGTATTTATATTTTAGAAGTATATATTATGTGTAATATAATATACTAAATATACCATATATTTACGCCAAAATGTAAACGGCTCGTATATCATCCGGAGTGAAATTGTACACATTTTTTTATACAATTTTTTACTATAAGCATACATTGTTTGAAACAATTGTAGACCGTAAAAAAAGATTTACTAAAATCAAACACATTAGCTACGGTTTCGGTTAACAATGTACTGAACATATTTTATTTGAGAAATATGTACAACATTTTAAGAATACATCAATAAATCACTTAAAAATATATTTAGTACAGAAAACATTATAGTTATTCACTCTTGTAGAAATTTGAATATTATAATAATAAAAAAAAAAAAAAAAATGATACTTAAGAATTCAATAGTAAAAATAAAGCTGTAGAATATGAATAAAATAAAAAATTGACGAACTTATAAAATTAGGAAGATATTTAAATGATTTAAATATCTGTTAGATCTTAGCAACCAAATGAAATATTAATAATTTATTATGAATAATTATTTTCTGTTAGGTTATTGAATATTTATAAAAGCCCATAGGGGGGGGGGGTATATAATACCTACAGAGTAATATTGTAGCGAATTATGTCACTGACTACATAATAATAATTCATAATATCAGTCCGATGATATACCTACGAAAACGGTTAAACATCAGTATTAATTTTGATAGTAAATTAGGTGAATTGTGTTTTAGTAGTTTTTTTTTTTTTTCAAACCGACATTATATACTATACGACAATATTTGAACTATTGTTTAAACAGCTCCCTGCGGTTGGTTACACTCGAAAAGGCAATGTAATTGTGTTTAGAAAACTATGTCTTTTTCGAAAAAAGCCTATGTTTGGAGGAAAAAACAAATACCACGTACACGAAGGGAAATAAAAAACAAAGAAAGGGTAATTTGTTAGTTTCAAGTCTGCGACGAACAATATAGTACCATATATTGTTTTCCACTTTTGTCCGCTGGCTAAGCGAAAAGAATTACCAATCGATTTGTCTGTTTTCGACGTACGAAAAAAATCGCAAAACATAAAGAAACCCGTCAGCACCAATATTGACTTCTACAAATACATGATAGCAGGTAGTTTTTCCACTATACGTATTGTGCATAATATATAATACGAGAAGTGCGAAAATTTTTGTAGATATAATGGATTATGTATAGTAGTACCCACGATGGGATACAATATTATTATTTAGGCCATAACTATAATCGTTAGTTGACAAGATTTTTACAATTTACCAAATAAAAATAATATACTATGCTAATTACGCATTTTACGGAAATACAATGCTCAGCAGAACTAATGAGAAATTTTTAATAATGATAAATAAATAAAATTTTTGTGAACAATACGAAAACGATCGAACTCTTTTATGAATTAAATCAAAGAAGATCAATTTAATCGAGTTCAATCCACGACAGAATATTAAATTGCATTCACTTGAAAATTAATTCAAATTTACAAAACTTATGGTCTTAGTGTAAAAGGTGTTTTTTTCTTTTTTGAAGACGAATTGAATTTAAAAATGATTAAATTTAAATTGAAAACAAAAAGTATTTAAAAATAAAACATGAAATGGTTATATTTTTTTCGGAATTATAAAGAAGTTACAATGTAGTTTTATTTTAATACATAATATAATATTTCACAAATGGAAATTGAAATGGAAAATTAAAAATTTTCATTATAGTTTACTATTTAAATTGAATAATAATAGTTTTATAATATTGTTTGAATTTGACTCTCAAAACTGAACGATATTCTGTGCACTTTAAATATTTTGTATATACCTAATGTATTCTTTTTGAGTGAGTCAATATCATGTAAGATATTTTTAAAGTATTATGGGATGGTTTTAATCAATCGGACATAATATAATATATTTTTAAAGGATATTTCACAGTCATTAAACCCAATTTGCTGCAGAGCCCGATACTTTCCAGAAAACCACATTTTGACAAATAAATAAAAATATATAAAAATGAAACATGGCTATAATCAATTGTCCAGATAAAATGAAAAACAAACGACTGGTCCATGATTAATCTCAAACGGAGAACTATATAAATTGGGAAATAACAAATATTCACTGTCGCACGCCACTAGTGTTAGACAACCACCGCCGCCGTCTACGATCAAACGGCTTATAAATCTTCGTTGACAAGAGACTTGACTTGTTGAGGTTCCCGTGCGTTGTACCTACATCCCTCACCGTGCGTTGAACGGAATGTCAGAGGGAAAACAATTGTTTAAATTATCGTCTGTCAAATACAGTAATTAGGCGTACCTTAGAAAGGACAAATTCAGATTGTCACCCATTATTTGTACATGCATAGTAGGCTGCGAGTATGTGAGATCTTAAAATACATTGAATTTTTAATGAACAGTCAGTTAAAGTTTCCATAATTCAACTGTTTTAGTTGGTTTATATATATTTATTTTCGGATAAATGATAAATGATTATATTTTGTAGTTATTTTAAAAATTAAATTCAAGTACTCAGTGAAAACATTATAACATAAGGTAATAAGAAGATCAACATTAACAAGATATAAATTTAATATTATAAACAATAAACATATTAATCGATAATTGGAAACTGAAATTCTAACGAACCAAGTTTTGTACATTATACTAGTATATTATCTTAACTATAAATCAAATTAAATTGATTACAAAAACTTTAAATTAAAATAAATCACAAAACTTATACTAGCATGCGTTTTGATACTAATGGTATACAACGAGTATAAAATTTATTGGTAAAAATAAATTACACGGCAACGTTCTAATATATAGGATATTATAGGTATATAAACAATAGGTACATGTTTTATTTTATTGATAATAACAAGAGAAAAAGAAAGTATAACACTGACGGACTTCTATTGATTAAAATTGAATAGAACATATTATTATGTTATTGTAATCGTTTTTTCTCATTTCTTTTATCATTTAAACTGATTTAAAAATATTCAAAAATATCTCGGCATTGACCATTAAGACATGCGAAGACTTATTGAGACGGCAACAAGAAAGTTCCTTCAGATACGAGGGAGGAATGATTTTATTTAGCAATGAGAGGGTTGAGATGGTTATGGGGGCGATTATGGAAGTATTTATATCGTGGGTCATAGTAGTTTGTTTTACCGTATAGTGGGTAGTTGGAGGTCGTTACGTGTGTACACTGTACAGCACTATTGAATAGCAAAAACACCACGGGGAGCGTGGGAAATATAATATTGTGTATATACGACGTATATATCTGCATTTTATTATGTTTTTATAACCGTTGGATTAATAACTTGGTCAATGATATACAAAATACGCATTTAAATTATAGTATAATAAAAATATGTACATCAGATGTGTATACAATAATCACTCGAATGGACGTGTAGGACGATGGATTGAAATCGTTTAGAATAGCGATTCGAAAATACAATTGGGGAGACGTGATCACAATGTTTTGACCCCGGTAGTCGATCGAAACAGGAGCACGGGGAATACTTCCCCCTCCCCTCAGTCCCTTGAAAGCCTTTTGTGTGTACAGTTCACATATAATATAATATACATGTAGAGGGTTGGTCGAAAGAAGTGGGGATAAGGGAGGTCGGGGGCTATCTCGAAAATGTTTTGGAAATTAGGGCGGCTCGGATAATTAAATTTCCGTCGATTATTTAGCCGTAAAAAGGTACAGGGAAATGGTTAGACACGACTGACAAAGGAAGAGGCTTGTTAGCATGCTGTCAAAAATAGTTGCCAGTCAAAAAGGGTCCCGCGCGTGCCCGGACAGATGTTCACCGCCACCGCTGCCACTACTGCCACCGCCACCACGGCGCGTGTTTGAATTTATATGTAATAATATTTCGGAGAAGGCAATATAATGTCAGCGTGTGTTTCCATAATGTGCGCGCACCGAAAGTTTGTCATCGACTGAATGCGGAGAAAAGGGCCAATTAATAAACGAACACGCGCGCAGCCGGTCCTTTTCCATTAGCATTCTCGCAGATCATGCAAAAGTTTTCTGTGGAATTTTACACTCGGTTGTTGTGTTTAAAAACAGGCCAAAGTCTCCTGAGAACCCCTTCGGAAACGTGGTAAGAGATTTATATATATGTTTATACATGTATATGTGTATATTGTGTAAGTGTACGCGAGTAGTGGCGGCGGTGCTTAAGCGATTTTGAAATCGAGTTTGCGGGACGATAAAGGGATTTTCAATACACCACCTAAAATACGTCGTTTACGCGGCGAACACACACTTAAAAAATTAATAAGCTTTGTGGGAAGCTAGACACTGTGTTAAATTGGCGAATAACATTGCTCGCGCGTATTTGTGAGATTAGGATAAAAAAAATTCTCAATCGTCTGCAGATAATTGACATATTATAAACTACATATGTATTTTAATTATAAATATAAATAAATTACCATTAATTATTGTTTCGATATAGCAATAGATCCTCACCTAAATCCATATTTCAATACCATAAACGATAATCTATAATAGTATTATCAATGCAAGTGTTCTGTAATTTTTTAATAAACTTTAACTCGAGAAGACTATAGACTAGTTTTACCGGACTGTTAAAATATATTAACGCAAATAGATATATACTATTATTTAATACATTTTTTACTTCATTAAAATATTATTATTAACAAACAAATAATACTTTAGCTTTTTATGGCCGAATATTTACCTGCAAGTATCACAAAGTATTATAGTTCACAAATAAAAGTTTGTAGAACCATATTTAATCATGCTTAGTACAGTATTGGACTAATTGTGTTTTGAGTATTAAAAATTTAAACTGCAGATGAATGAATTTTCAATTGAAAAAGTTTCAACGAAAAAACATACAAGAAACCGAGACTCGAGAGTATAATTTGAGAACACGA
Organism: Chaitophorus viminalis; assembly: GCA_025469195.1. Classification (NCBI taxonomy): domain Eukaryota; kingdom Metazoa; phylum Arthropoda; class Insecta; order Hemiptera; family Aphididae; genus Chaitophorus; species Chaitophorus viminalis. The sequence continues at coordinate 83,468 of JAIPRK010001031.1, forward strand.
GAAAAGAAAATACGAGGGTCGGAGGGTTCTCTACTGATTGTGAATATTTTATTTAATGTCAATTATAAATACATAAATTTTTGAAATAACTATGCATAATCCATACAACCAGATAAATATACAATAAAGAGTACTACGTTTATTATTGATGATGTACAATTATTAGTTTTAAATTAAACATCGGGCATGCATAGAAGTAATATATTAAGAATACACCACTGATGTGCCGTTCGTTTGAAAATTTCTTAAAATAATACTGACAAGTTCGATTTTATCATCTGTTCGAAGATTAAATATTTGTTTAAATTATCTGTCTTCGCTTTATTAGTTATTTCCATTATAGAATACATCATATACAGATATTAAGTTGGTTTAAAACTTGGTAATATTCCAATTTAAACGTTTGAAATAATTTCATGGTCTTAAATCGTTTAGGCGGCCATACGAATCACGAATAAACCAATCAATATTTTATAAAAAAAAATTGTACCTATTTATACTTTTAAATTATTATTGACGAGCTCAATCGATTATACGACTAACAATTTCAGTTGTCAGATTTCATCAATTTAATGTTTCTAGATAGTAAAAATAACTAAAATAGAAGAAAACATAATTTCTGATGGAGCAATATTTTTAGATTATAATTAAGACTTCCGAAAGAAAATGTCATTTTGTTGTCTTTATTAATTAAAAGTATAATATGTTCTTGTGCGTGTACGCACACACGCTCATTCTCATGATTGCGTATACGTTTGCGTTCCAAAAGTAATTTTTTTTTTTTCATCGTGTCAAAGTCCTGCTGAAAAGAAATATATTTGACCGGGTGAATGGATAATCGCCAAATCACACTAAACATTGTGCAAACACACAGATCTTCAACAATTAGCGTGCGAGTGCGTGATAGACGAATTTTCTCAAACATTTCATTTTTAAATCTAATCAGTTGGTTTTGATAACGTTAGGCTAGTCGCTGTTTATATGTGATTATTAACTTATCAAAAATGAATCATTATTCATTTTCATAATGTATTATATTCAACACAGAACAAAAGCTGTACAATTTCAGACAATTAACCGGACTCACACATATACATAGTTAGGACTTAATTAACAATTCCAATAACGTTTAATGTGCATGCACCGATCGATACACTAAACATAAAATGACCAATCACCAACGTGATTTATTACTGCAGGAAATTCTGGTATTATATTACATTAGTGCTATAGATACTACTATACTCATATTATAATACTGACGCTTTTGCTGGGGCCGAATATATCAGTCAAATTATTAGATGATTTAGGGATTCAATAGAGATTAAGTACATAATATAATACTGCGCAATCATTTTTGAACGATTAATTAGTTTTACTAAACACGTTCAAAGTTAACCGATATATTTACTTTTATTTACACGTCTGAAATTAAATCGTTTTGTTTTCTGGGTAGGATACCCACATGTAAATTAGCCGTTTTATTGTTTTGGCTGTAATCGTTTTTGTATAATACAATACCATATCATAGAAAAGGAATTCAATGCGTTTTGTTCATTCATACAAATATTTAATATTTACGATATTTACGATATTTATTAGCCACAACCGATATAATTGAAGGAAAAAATGTGAAAATATAGTACTCCAGAGAAAACCAAACGTATTAAATAATAATATAGAATTTATACAGTTTAAACCGATTACACATACAGAGGTATTTGCTTCCTTTTTTGAGACCTTCTCCCCTTCTCCTTTCCATCCTCCTATGGTGGAATCTTTTATTGTTTTTGGCGTGCGCCGCCGAAGTGATTTACCTTGTAAGATAACGAGCCCTAGCGTCTACCCTTAAAACAACATTAAGGGTTTGTATTTCACATTCTCCACCACCGCCGCCGTCAGACTGTTGGTTTTTGTTACGTAATTTGTTTTACTCGGATGGCGCAAAAGGAAATGGTGCTTTTGTGTTTGTTTCCTTGGCAAAACTCAGCTAGCCTTCCAGTAAACGGAACCCTTAATAAACGCTCACACACACACACACGCACGCACATACGAGACATTATATTATTGTTTTCTTCTCGTATACATAAAGAGGGGGTACCGGTAAACTACACTCCCCTACAAGCAAGTTAATAAGGAGACGATTCGCACACAGTAATTTGCGTATTCTCATTAATGCTAAGACTCGGTGACTTGTGGCCTGGAAAATGAGATTTTCTTTCCTTTTAAGTTCATGAAACTCAATTAGTTCAGCACCAAAAGTGTAGAGAAAAAACTAAAACTATTGCAAGCACGGGAGTGCAACCTATTATTGATCAACAAATAAGAATTTATTTTTCTTCCATTTCGTGTACCAAACCTTATTTGGATATATTTAAAAATCACTAACACGATTCCGCAAATAATACTAAGGAGAAAATAATAGCAAACCACTAGGTAACGAAACGGTGAAACATATTAATACTATTCAATTCATCTCAACGGCGCGGCAGTTTATATCAAAAACCGTATAAATGCAACGAATTTAATTATAATTTGCACATTAATATTACAATTTGTTTGATTAGGGTAAACATTTTTGAATATCTACAATAGCAGGACGAAGAAAATTAAATTAAAAACAAAAATTAATCATTTATCGAAGTATAAATAACACAAGCAAACTTTATTTCATCATTAGAAGTTACATTTAATTTGTGTACCGGTAGTTATGAATTGTTAATTTATTTTACATTTAACAACCGTCGAAACTTTCCTCGAATAGGTTCAGTTGTTTATTTTTGTAAATAATATGTTCATTATTGTTTACAAATAAAGTATGTTTACGAATCACTAACCAAATTTATTTTGTCTTTATCATAGAAAATCGGTATACTGATCATATACTATATATATCATATAGTATATGATCTAAGGACAGCAGTAATCACAACTTAAAAATTGATGTAATTTGCTATAATAATAAATAATAAATTAATCAAATCTATAAAATAATCATTCCTATCTTATATGTTATTCAATTTTAAAACTTTAAAAAACTATAAATATTATTTTTCATGTACGTTTATTGTTTTTTCATTCCGAACAAAGTAGACATATTTCATTATTCTTTGTTATGTGTATCTATTAATATACCTATTGTAAGAATAATATACCTACGCAGACGAATTTTTGTTAGTTGAAACAAATTATTATTTATTACAGAAAATACAATAATCAACTACGAATTATGTTAATACATTTGAACTGGTGATTTTTATTATATTTTTTGATAATTTTGTAGCTGTATAATAACAATATAATAGTGTATAATAATAATTATTGTCCTTGATTTACGTAATTATTTATTCATGTATGCATATTTATACGTCTTGTTCTAATGAACTTTCGATACAAATATAATTTATTTTATATCTACTTTGCAATCCATACATATCCAGTCATATCAGAGTTTATTTATTCTTCTCGAACAGTATTCGAACGTGAAACTCGTTAAGTAAATGTATTATAATGAAAAATGTATCCTCAGAAACACGCATCTACACAATGACTGTCTTCATGGTGAATACTCTCGGTTCTTATGAGTTATATTGAAGGCGGACTGGTTTATTGCATAGTAATAAAACATACGTAGCGCGGTATAAGTATACACAACGCAATGTTAACGGTGTATACAAAATATACGGGCCGGAAGAGCTTTACCCTAGCCGGAATTACTTCTTCCAAAGGAATCGAACGGAAATGGGATTCGAACTTGACATCAAAGGCGTACTATAGGGTAGTGTTCCCCTGTATGAAAAGACGGAGAAACATAAGAAATTCGTGTTTCTTAAAAGCGAAATAAAAAAAGAAATAAGTACTTGTTTTACTTCCATTTTTACGTTCAATATTCTCACTTTGATCGGTCAACTCCAAGACGTAATATTATATATTCAATCTGAACAAATGTGATTAAAAAAATATATATGTTCAAGAACATTCCCTTCATTACACTATATACTTTTTATGCATTTTTTTTTTTTTATATTGTTTTATGTGTTTACTTGTTTACATTTTAGAGTAAAATAATTAAACATACATAATTTACATAGAGGAAGAGGCAGCGAGAAACATATTCAAGGACTGTGATGATTAGTAGTCGATTCTCATATATCATGATATAATAACATATTGTTAGATATTATATTTAACAATATATTTTGCATTGTTTAACTGGGAAAATTGATATTTTTAATAATTTGAACAATTTTAAAGAGCATTTGAGAAAAATATCTAATTTATAACCGACGTCAAACATGAACTTGGGTTGAAGCCGTTGAAGATTGCGATTTCTTTTAAGTATAGAACATTAGCAGTACATCTACATACACTTTTCGTTCGACAAATATATCAATAATGTTCAATTTACATACGGTCATGGTCCATGATAAAATAACTATCGCTAAACAAGAAACTGCAGAACGCAGACCCATGGTGTTCTATTTAAATAGCAAAACATAATTTTGTTACTCTTTTTATAAGAATTCAATATATATATATTTTTTATTCTCGGACTCCGTAAATATATAATCTTTGTACGTCGTTAAGATCAAAGAATTTAATCAAATTTTCCATTGTCCTTATAAAATCACCTTAAAAACATAAAATTGTAGTTACTACGTTTTTAAGATTAAAAGTAATTTACAACTATTTATTACAATAATTAAAAGAATCATACAAATGCAAGATTTTTACAATTAAAAGAACTACACTAAAAATAATCAAAATTAAAACTAGGTTCAGTTTTTCTAACAAAAAATGTTTTAATGTCTGCATACTTGTACTCTTTAAAAAGATATAAATTAGCATTAAAGCTAATATCTAATGAAGAATAAAGATGTTGTAATATTTACTTTGTTCATTGCTGTAAGTAATATTTTCTTATAATAATAACTGGATACTCTCGCATTTTAAATATAAAATATAATATTATACACGTACTCAGTGATGATTATAGTGAACAATATTTTAAAACTTGTTTGACATACCTAATTGATACCTACATTTTCAGTAAAAAGTTTTTGAATATTATCCTTGAACTAATGCAAAAGTTTCATACATTTAATAAACACTTAGAGAATTTCACTCGTCGTATATAAAACAGTTAATAATAACTTATACTTGCGATGATGAAGATGATAGTATCACATTGCTTAACAAATTACGGTTGTTTTTTTTTTCGGGAAACCGGTAATTCCGAATATTAATTTAAAATACTGTCAGCTCTGCCCACGACTATTGGCTTCTCCTTATTTAGTACGTCGAAACACGACATGTATCTACATTCAATAATCCGGTAACATTTTATCCTTCCAAAACCAGTTAACGGGTAGATGAAAAATTGTTGTATTTATAAATTATTTACGACCAGTGGCGTGCGCTGCAGCGGATGTGGAATAATTTTGGAAAATGTCAATTTTTCTAGACTTTCTATTATTATATTATCGCATATAGCATATAGCATATAGCATAACGCATATAGCATTTGATCGGACGCCGGACGATGTACTAAATGGATTTTTTAGAAACACTTAAATGTAAATCAGGTTATATACCATTGTTGTTGTATTTTTTTTTCCAGGACATTCCTTGTGCGTCCGGGCAGACAGAACACACGCATCATTTGCATTTTGAAAAACAAAAACCAGTTGGATGTAATACCTGCACGGCGAACGTGACGGAACTATAGATCCCCAGGTTTACATAATTTACATCGTTTAAAAGAGAAATTCGTCATTTAGCCCCTGTTGACATGTCCTTAACGACCTGCCAACCACCGACATAGGCATTTTGACAAGTGAACTTTGTGAGGCCAATTTTTCGGGCCACATTTCGTGCGTATTCTTACTGCCGACCTTCCTCGGTGGACGCGTGGTCTCCAATTATTTACTTTTAACAAGCACCCACTAAATCGGTCACATCGGACACAATCACTACGACCCGGATTTCAGAACAGTTTTGTGACGAATTTAAGTGGACATTTATTGGATTCAGATAGTTTCTAAAGAGGGTCGCAGTATTATAGTCACGATTGCGCTCACTATTAACGATACGATTTTTAACAGTTTCTTTGCGCTGAGACATTTTTTTTTCAGCAAATCTTTTTCTCATTGTCGCATTTAATAGCCTTTAATAGATTCCAAATCAACCGAAAGGAAAGGAAAAAAAATAAAAGCAAATAATTTTAAACACAAACACTTCATTACATTATATATTATATAATAGTAAACATGTTTATTAATGCTTCCAAAACAGCTATGCGTGATGCACGTGCTAGCAACTACAAACCACAAAAAAGAAAACCTAATCATTACAGACCTACTATTATTGTTGTTATTATTTTCTAACTCAATGTGTGGTTTGAACAATCTTTATAGTTGTGGCCACACACATATATATTGTATTATAATATAATTTTATTATCCATGTCCAATTATATGTACATGATTTATTTTATGATTTATTCACTTCATAATTTTTGGTGATATCATAATATTATTAAATAGACATTGAAAAAAAAAAACATTTTTTAGATTAAATTTTATTTTAAACTGAATACAATATCAAATACTTGTTATATTATTTATGTTTAGAAATAATTGCCTAATGATAAGCTATATTCCCCAAGCATTTTATCATATAAGTGTAACAATCAAGAAACAAAATTAATAAATTCACATAACAATGCGTACAATGTTTGAAAATTTACAATATTCTGTGTACCTACTATGGTATATTATTATTATATAACGTATACATATACAGACATTTGTGTCGTTTATAATAAAATAACAACTTCAGTGAATTCAATTTATAACTTTATGACTACTACACAACAGAGTTTCGTTCAACACATAAATGTAATTTAATTCGAGAAAATGTAATTAAAATAATAAAAAAAAAAAAAAAAACATAATCAAAACCGACGGATTTTAGAACCCCTTATAAGGGGTTGTAAAAACATTAGTAATAATAATATGCACTCCCTCACTTACTAAGTTGTATTGTTATGTTTGCCCTGCAATCACTTGGAGACAGTATAATTTTATTTTTTATTTTTATTCCCGACCACGGAGGTCGGTGGTGGTGGGTGGTGGTTCGTGTGTGTCGTTCAAACTGCAGCGCAAATGTACGTATAGGTATACAGATAGGGACTGATCGCACAAAAAATGAGACAACATAAATTACACGGGCGGCCATAATTAAAAGGATTGTTTCGTGCGATCGGGACGGGCGCGTCAACCTGTCACGCAGAACTGTGAATTTATGCAAACCGCCACCTGACCTGAACACATGTCGCCCGACGACACTGACACACGAGCGAATACCGACAACGGTCATTAAAAAGCACGCCGAAACACCTATCTACCTCTATGTATAAATAATATAATAATAATAATAATAATAATAATAATAATAATAATAATAATAATAATAATAATAATAATAATAATAATAATAATAATAATAATAATAATAATAATAATAATAATAATAATAATAATAA
>JAIPRK010001031.1:91113-102890 GCA_025469195.1 Chaitophorus viminalis
GAGCTATTTAAATCGTTGAAATTGTTTTACCTATATTTAAACTATTACCTAAATAAAATTAAAATATTTAATTTTAATTTCGAACATTAAAAAAAAAAAAAACAGAAGATATAAAATTATACTCCAATAAATATTTTTGATGTTGGTTTGTTATCACAATCTATGAAATCAACTAAATAATATATTCATATATTATACAATTTTCAGATGAAAATTGCAAAAATATAAACCGATGTCAGATTGCAATTGGTAACTTAATTTAAATAAATATTATTATATAACTTAACCTAACCAATGACATTGATGTACGTGGAGGAAACTAAATGGTTAATTTTTTTTTAATTACGTTGTAATTAGTACTTGTGATTAGTGGCCATCTGGCATCTAGAGATTTTGAACGTATATCATAACCACCGATTAAATATTAGTGTTGTTAGTACAGTTTACCACTACGCCACAATATGCCCACACATATTTTTTTAAGTATAAAACTCATGAAATTTGAAATAACAAATTTGTGTTTTCAGATAAACTATCACAAGAACAAATTGAAGCATTAAGATCGAGTGTGTACCTATACTCAATTTATCATGTATTTTTAAATTGATAAAAATATTATTTTCAGAGTACAAAATCATATTCAACTCTTAAAATAGGACAAAACACAATAAAAATAAAAATTTTAAAATTGCTAATTTGAAAATTATAACGATCGTTATGAAATAGAAACAATGAGATATTAATATATTATGTTCGTAACAAATCATTATTGGGAGAATTGAGTATGGGGCACTTTTTATAGTTGTATAATATAAAAATAACATAAAAAAATACTCCTCAGATGTTATATATTTTAATTAATAAAAAATATTCAAAAAAATAAATAAATTAATTCACAATTTCCCCAGCTTAAATATGCCACTGCATATTACTTACTGATATAGAAAATTATTACATTTCCTATCAACGTAATAGAGTTGTAAACAAAGAGCACTATAGATTGAGGGGAAGAGGATGTTTGAGTTATTTCCATTTGATAATAAATGTTGATTTTTTTTTTTACGTACCTAATTCACAAGGATTAATATTTATTTATAAATGTAATGATAGTTATAAACATTCACAATGAAACAAACTAATCTCTTGAAGGTTAGAATACAATTTTATTCTATGTTATTGTTTTTATAGTAATGCTATTAGATAATTTATAATTGAGACTGAAAGATAAAAGAAGAGGTTCTAGTTTCTTAATATTATTGGTCTATTAATCCTGGTGCGTGTAATTGAAAACTTTATACATTTTATACTTTTAGAACATCCATTAAAGAATGAAACTTATAATTTCTACTTGGTCAGATCGAAAGTATATGGTAATTTATTTTGAAAAAATAATTGTACAGTTCAAAACGATTAAATAATTAAATTATAATTACAACTTAAGTTCTATGTAAATATATATATATATATATATATATTGGTTTAAATATTTTACTGGTAATTTGTATTATATTAATTAAATGCATTATCTTATATTCAAAATCTTGAAAATTTTTAATTTAATATTATATTGTAAAATATAATATTAAATTGCCAATCGAAACTAAAGCAATCTATGTATATGAAAAAGTATACTTGTTATGCTATGAGCATCGGTGTGAATGAAATAATTGAACTCAAATCAATAGAATGAATTTCTATTGTTTAAGATTTAATTTATGCTCATCAAAATAAAGTAAACACAATAATTTTCAAAATAACTTAATACATTGTATGTAAAATTATTTAAGCTTATAACATTGAATACTTAAATGTTACGATTCCATATGAATAAACCTTATGATTTTTTTTTTTTTTTAGAATTTGTACCATTTCACTTCAAATTTTGTCAAGATCATTTCAATCTCTTTAAAAGTGCGTTAAAAATATTATTATACTGGTAAACGAGAAATGCATTTGATTTATCATAAAAAAATCAAAAAATAGTGGGTTAAATATAGGGTTTGGTGAATGATATTTCTGTAAAGGTATATTAAACTAGGAACTAATGTACAATATTGCTCCATATTAAATAACAGTCTTTATTGAAAAAATAATTGGGTAGATATTAAAAATACCAAAGTTGTTTTATAAACTAGTAGAACCAAATTATTTATTAAGGCCAATATTACTATATATCTTAACTTTCAAGTGCCTATGAACATTACAAATTTTATAAAATTTCATGGAAGAGTATAAAATATATATGATATTTATAAGTACACTATGACAGGATAGTGAAATAGTGTGTGACATAATATATGACAGTTCCTAGTTGAAAACTTGATCTATATTAAAATTGTTTGTATTTCTTCTATGTTTTTCTTATTTATTGTACAACTATTGAGAAGTTAAAAAAATTACCCACATCTAATGATATATCGGCCATTATCTAAACACTATTTCTTGTGGAATAAGTTACCCTTAATATTTTTATTAAAAAGAAAAAGTTCGGAAAAAATATGATTTAAAATATTAAAATACATATATTTTTATCAATATTATATATTATAATTGAATTTTACGTGACGGTTTGATGAACCAATTTTTTCGTACAAATTTAATTATGTAACTATAATCACCTATTCTAGCATTGCAGATTTATTCATCCTATGGATCTTTAGTGACTCTGTAAACAAATTTGACTGTTCTATTTATTTAAATTGTCATACTCACAAAATTATGATTAAATATTGAATAAAAAATTATCAATAACCCAATATTTATACATAACCTTATTTACATATCACAATAATTTTGTTCTTTGGATCATTCATATAGCATTTTTTTTTCACCTCCCCACCCCCAACACACATACACACACACACACACAAAGATACCCTACTCATATTCATTTTATTCCATTTTATTTGTAAATGTTGAGAGGTAGGTTTTTAAAATATGAGTCGTTGAATCTAAGTGTGTGTGTGAGGGGGGGAGGTAAAAATTATACCTATATAGCAGTATAAAATTGGTATTTTAATTTTATATAATTATTTCAGACGAAAAAGAAGCAGATCTCAGATTATTGTTTGGTTTCCCGAGGAGTAAATATATATTCTAGTTTTTTTCTATAAATAATAACATCAATATAATTTATATCAAACATTCTTGCTTTATTAATTTTTTATCGAATCACCTTGTGTAAAATATTTTCTTCCACTTAATTATTCCAAACTTTTTATAACTATTAAGTTAATAATTATTTTAAAAATGCATGACTTGGAAATTGATAGAATTTTGTATATTTATCATAAGAACTTAAAATTTTGTTTCATTCATCAAATGACTGTTACATTATATATTCTTTGATATTTATAATATTCATTAAAGTTTTTATTTAAAATTATCAGGTAACCTATAACCAACCTATTAAATGCAGAAACATATTATATTAATTTTAAATTAGTAGCTAAAATAATTCACAAATCATTTATATTTATGTGGCACACAAGACATTAATTTTCATATTAATTTCAATTACCTATTTTACAACAAGATTAGGTTCACACAAGATATACTTCAATAGTTTTTAAAGTTTAAGTACTTTTATAAATAACATTATACACCTCAGAATTTCTGAAAACTTCAATATTTTTTTGGCGCTTATTTATATGTATTTAATGATATGATAAAAACAACTTTAAATAATTAAACATAAATTGAAATAGTTTTTTAAACAGAATGATAAAATTCTTTTAATTTTCATTTATACTAATAGATTTGAAGGGAACAAACAAAAAAAAAAAATCAGTTAATAATAATCAAATTTCTGGTTTGTTAAGTATAGTTTAATTCGTTATACAACTTATAAGGTAGATATCCATATTGCTTAGCATTTTTAACAGGTTTTGTTGAACACATTGACATCTTTGAATTTGTTTTTCTTCACATAAAATTCCAAAGTTTTACTGACCAAATCATTTCGACCTATGTAAAATGTACTAGATCAATAGACGTACTATACATTAATAAACTTGCAGATATTTACTTTTTTTTTTTCTTGATCAATATTTAGAAATATTTTTTAAGGCCTAATGGACTACTCAAACTATACTCCACAAGGAATCTATCGAAGAATATTGATATTGAAAAGTCGTCTTACCAACATCCATGAAGTATCTAGTATTATCATCTTCTATCTACAAATAACATTTTTTATACTAATATCTTAAAAAATATAAGTAAATTTTTATATTAAACATTATTTTTTTAAATAATTACATTCATATTCACATTATTAAAAAATTTTAGGGAATAAAAATGAAATACCTTTTGAACATTTAAGATGAAAAATAATGATTTATTAAGACAACAATAAATTGGAAATTAGTATTTTTTATATAAGTTGTTGTATTCTAAATAAAGTACATAATTGTTTTTAAATCTACTATTATAATTTGTAATAATAATTATAATAACTTCATAATCATCTTTATAATATAAACATGTATATATTTTTTAAATTCATTAAATAATTATTCTGGTTTGATATTTTTATAACCACCCAATAGATTGTAATAACTGTAATCAATAATTGATGAAAATATAAAAGTTGTCCAACTCATTCGAATAAATGCTGATAAATATGACCTTGATAATTGAAATGGTACAATAAAACCTGAATTTTATAATTTATAGTTACCATTTTAAAATATTTGATTTGATTTTAAATAAAATTCAAATACTATCTCTATCATTATGTAGGCGTAAGTGAGCATCTTCATTGAGTGATTGTTCATTAAATAAAAGTATTTTCTTTTGTTCGCAATGATATTTGGAGACAAAAATCCCAGGTTTATTTAAGGCACATCTATGAAAAAATAGTTATGATTTTTACTTTTTTATGAATTGATAGGTTATCAAAAAATATGATATTACAATTAAATTATAAAAAAAAATGTAATAAATATGTGTATGTCCCAAAGAAAAAAGTTATAAATAACTTATTATTGAAATTATAATAAAAATATAAAACTCAAGGTATAATAAATATACGAAATAGTGACTGAAAGTTTATATTAATATTAATTTACTAGTTATATATATTCTAAAAATTCAATATAAAATAAAACAGAAAAAAAATTTCAAATAAAATCATAAATTTAATTAATTTTAATATTTTAATAATAAAAAACGGGTGGGCCTCGCTTTGCTATACAGTTGGGGGTGGAGTGTACCTCGTTTATAGGATAGGTCATTATTATAATGGATTTGTTAAATTTGAATGCAATGATAGATATCATTGTATACGAATAACGATTCTGAACGGAGTTCATATGTTTGTCTAAAAATGTGTATATAATAATATAGTATTTTATATTTACATTGAATTATAATGCAATTTCTTAAAATTAAAATTTAAAACAGTCATAAAATTTTTCCTCTTAAGTCTGGTTAAATTTATTTAATATATTTTTGAAGGTAACCTTATGGACAATCTAGTGTTAAAATTTTGAATCTTAAGTATTAACAGAAAAACATTTATGAATTTTCAACTACAAAATAACTTGCAAATTATCGCGATTTTAACATATTTTATACAAATTTGAACTTTATGGGCTTATAAAAAAAATTTGAGAGAAACTATCTCCGATATTTTTTAGTTACAATTATTATTACTTATATTTAATCCTTTAATCCATTTTCAGGAGTTTTTGGAAAGCCAAAAAAATTTTACAGAAATTTTTAAAAAAAAACTTACAAAAATCGAAAATTTAAATTGTCTATAAATAAGTCAAAATACTTTGAAAACTTAACCATGTATAGAGAACACCAATATAAAGATTTGGTGAAAATTTCAAGTTGTTGGGGTTTTTTGTTTTTGAGTTAGAGCATTTTAAAAAAACCGATATGATTTGTTAGTCTAGAATTTTATATATTATACTAGACTTCGTCTATTTGGGGCTGCACCCCAAACCCGCCCCTTGCTCCACCGGGGGACTCGATTCGGGTGTTTCTCATCCCACCTACGGCGGGAAGACGGGTAACAGTTTGAAAATTACAAAATCGGTAATTCTGTATTTGAGTTTTAAAATCCCACATCAATCGATTCATATAGAATTGATGAGCGTTAAGCACATTTTGATTCAAGGCAAAACCACTATTTTGCGAATAAGTCAGTCAGGTAGGCAATCCGACTACAACTTCAGTCACTGTGGCCCACCCCCAAAGTTTTATTATATATGGTTCTTTTGTCTGTATGTGAGTATCGAAATATGAGTTGTAATGTCTAGCAATCAGTCGGTTAGGCTGCAAATCGATAGCTGTTAACGCAATATACTTGATCTAAGTAATTAAGTAGGTATATTAATATTAAGTATATTAAGTAGGTACGTAAATGAATTGCGGTGTAGAGGAAAGGGATGTTGATTAAATCGGTAAGCCAGGTAGGCAACCAAACTGCGTCGGATCGCAGACCAGTAACTGTGGCTCATGCGTGCGTATGTCCGGTTTTTTTATTGTGTTTCGAAATCGGCAAGTAGAAATATGAGTTGTAATGTCTAGCCGTCAATCATTTAGGGTACACATCGATAGACGTTAATACATTGTACTTAATCTAAATAAGTAAAAGTAGGTAGTGAGTGAATTGTGGTGTTGATCAAATCAGCTAACCAGGTAGACAATCCGAATGCGTCGGATCGCGGACCAGTTACTGTGGCTCATGAGTATGTCCGGTTTTTTAGTTTGGATCGAAATCAGTAAGAAATATGAGTTGTAATGTCTAGCCGTCAGTCGTTTAAGGGTGCAAATATATAACATTCAACGCAATCCACCAACGGGCAGTGCATTTCTGTCCAAGAGAATAACACCATTATGCAACGTGATGATTAGTTGAAAATTAATAGTTATTGTAAAATTCGTCTAACTGATAAAATAAAAAATAACCGGATGGACCTCGCTCTGCTGTACAGTAGGGGGTGGAGAGCACCTCGTTCATAGGATAGGTTATTACAATGGATTTGTTAAATTTGAATGCAACGATAGATATCATTGTATACGAATAACGATTCTGAACGGAGATGATATAGTTAGTCTGAATAGGTAGGTATATTATATCTTATGTTCTATTTAAATTGAAATATTATGTCAATGGATTTGAATGATTTTTAAATGACAGTAAAAACAACTTCTGTTGAATCTTCCAATAAATTTTCAAGTATTTTGTACCAGCAATTTTTTTTTTTATCAACAATTGTAATAAAGATGTAAAAAAAAATCGAATATTTCAAATGCCTATAATTTGCTTAAAACCAGTATAATATTTGAAATAAATTAGACTTAAATAAAATGCCAATCTGGTAAAAACAGGTAAAAGTTTTGAGTTTCTGCGACTTTTATTTCTTATACTTTATCAATAATAACAAATATTTAAATTGTATGTAGATAAATTGTTTTCTATGCAATTTCGTAAAAATTTTCCTTCAAGTCCAATAGAAATTTTTTTATATTTATTGAAGAATAACTTATAGATAATCTTGTGCTAGAATTTTGAACATTCAGTATAAATACAAACAATTTTATGAATTTTTAATTACTAAATAATTTGCAAATTATGCTGATTTTAATATATTTTATTCAAATTTGAAATTTATGGGCTTATAAGAAAAATTTGAGTGAAACGATTTCGTTTTTTTTTTTTTAATATGAATTATATTTTTAAAAGTTTTTGGACAGCCAAATTTGTATAATTTGTATGGTACCCAAGTACCATTTACATTCACTTTTCCTTCAGGAAAGTTGCTATACAACTTTATATATTTGTGCTTTTGTTTATTCCTTATATAAGGAAATCGAAGTATTTTTATTGCCCCAAAAGTTGATGACAGACACAAAAATAAATATAAAAAAAAAATATACACATTGGTAAAACCAATAGATTCCATCACTTTATTCTGAATCTAAACTAATAATGCATATTACCATCAATATTTAGTGTAAATAGCATTATAATGGGAGTCAGCAGATAAAAACGCAAGATGATAATTCCTCCATCCCAAAGCTTCGCAACCAAAAATGAATTACAATTCCGATAAAAAAATACGCAGTGTCTAAATCACCTGGAGGGCATGAACCACCATGTTATATGATATATATTTTTAATTATTATAATTATTTTCTTTTATTTTCAATCATTAATTAAATAAAATTTAAAAATGGATATTGGAAATACCTTTGAAAAATATGAACAGAAAATAATTTTATAGACTATTTTATAAATTATTATAAACATTTGATGTTTTAGGATGATTTGACAAATACAATAAATTTTGTTTCATCCATTATTTTTAATTTTAATTTTTTTGAATCAATAATATAGTACTGTGTTACAAAAATATTGTGTTATAATATTATTTTTACTTAAAGCAACTGAAATTAAAAATTTTTAAAAGTTATTTTACCATTAAAAAACAAAACCATAATAATCATTTTGTAAGCCAAATTTTCAGAAAAAATTTTTATAGTATTTTTTGTTTGGTACTGTATGCATGATAAGGCACATAATTATGTTTGAAACTGATTTATTATTTATACTTATTTTATAAATTCACATCAAACTAAATATAAATAAGAAAATATTAATTATAATAGGTGCATTCATATTATAATATTGGTATTTGAATACCTATATGAACACGTCATTTAGGGATATATACAAATAAATATTTTTTTAATAAAACTTATTCAAAAATTATAAATTCTACTACTGTTAATAATAATGAAAATTATAAATCATATAATTAATAGCCTACAATTTACTACAAAGTTTAGTTACAATTTTTAATAGTTAATAGCCAATTCAATAGTGTAACTAGACAACATCCCCACATAATTCTGTAAATAACATCTATACCGCCGTCGCCCTCGCGGCGTGGAAACCGTCTTGTGTTATCGATTTTCGTCAGGCTAGGTAGCGCGCGGTTACCGGATCAATTAGAACCCGCATGCAACATACGTAGTTGTAATAGCGTAATCGAATATTTCTGATTCGGACACCCAGAATTACGAGACACCGCGATCAGACTCAATCATTCCCCCCGTACCTGAGTGTACTATCTATTGGCCTCTGCGGATACGACTGATACCATAGTTATTACGTATCAAACGTAGTCAATATTTAGCCATATCAGGTACCACGAACCTCTGATCCACGTCGGAAGTGTGGAAGCAAGCTGTTGAACGTCAACACCCGTACCGCCGAGGAGCCGTCACCGTCCGACCTGAACGCGCCATCATCAAACCCTGTGACGCCCCGAATACGAAGAGTGCACGATCAACCGCTGCTGACATCACCGGACGTTCACATCGAGGCATCTGTGTGGTGCAAGGAGTCATTCGATGCTGCCATAGGCTACGCTTCCAAAACAGCGTAGTATACTGTGGCCGGCACGTTGGACTTATTACGTAAATTTCCTAGTACGACCACTGATTTCTCGGGCATGTAATCTATGTATGTCGTGAATATTTGTAAACTCAACAGCGAATATTGTTAATTTTGTACCGATCGTGAATATTGTAAAGCAATAACCATTGCTACCATCATTACAACTGTATTATTATTATTATTATTATAAATAAAAGTTAACAAAATATAGAAAAGCGAAACCGACTTTACGTTTTGTTACAATAGATAAAAATAGATAGATACATATCATGTTTTAATATTACACTTTATATTACAACAGTAGTATAAAATGTGATATGTGTAAATATAATAATAAACATGTATTAACCGTAAATCTATAAGGAGTACCATTTTAATTGTTACCTTTGTTTTTATTTTGTAGTTAAATGCCAAAGAGAATTCAATTGATTTGACTGTTTCAGTTAGATACACTTTTAAACCATGTAGCAATCTGACTTATGAAATCTTTAATAATCTACTTTCTACTTATTTAATACATAATATACAAATTAGTAGATTTTAATAATATAAAATATAAATATCTCAAATTTTTAAATAGAATATAGTACATGTCTACTGGATAATATTATAAATACTTCAGGCTTTGGTATTAATTATTGTACACTAAGTAAATAAAATATATTGGAACAATTAGTATTATATATTTATATATTAATGAATTTTATATAATTTTGTTTTATCCTAATGTTCTATAGTTTTCCTTAGTGCAGTATGATTTGTCCTTAAAATGTTGAATTTCTTATAAATGCATTGTAAAGTATAAAACTTGTATAGTATAAATATGTTATTTATGTGTTGTATTTTGGAAATAAGTATAATTATATAAATATAAAAGGTGGTAAATATATCCTTAGAGCACTGGAAAATTCTAAGATTGTATAATGCATATAGAAGATACAGGTGGTGAACATATGCTTTCATTTCAGTCATCATTGACATCTAATAAATATTGTTGAATAGCATCAGTTTGAATAATAGAATAAATTATTAAATAAATCTAAATACAAAAAAAAAAAAAGATTAATTTCAAACTTGAAATGTCCAATAATAATATTATAATATAATGTAAAGTATTGAATTGGGGATGAGAATGTAAACCAATACACGAACGATAGATGCAATTTAAGTATTTACACAAATGGATGAATTTTGCATATAGTTACAGTGAAATGTAATGAATATAATATAGTTAAAACAGTTAAATAAATGATAGATTGAAAAGTGAAATTGATTAATTAGTTAGAATTTTCTGTAATACAACAATCCATTAACTAACTGTTTACATAATATATTATAATATGTGTGTACAATAATATATTGACTGTACATCCAAATATAATGTAAAAATGAGATATTGAATATGTGATAAAATTATGATTGAATAATGTAATGCACATCAATTAGAATAATAGATGCCAGTTAAAAACTAAAAAAAAATAATTACCAAAAAATTACTTACATGAACTAATTTAATACTAATATGTACGGTAAAATGAAATCTCTTGAAATATAATTACTGCCGTCAATGATATTAATTGTACATAGAATAAGTACAACATTTCAAGAAAATGTATTGGAAAAAATTGTTAGGCCAGGCCGGTTAAAAGTCAATAGCTATCTGATTCTTGAGATCTTTAATAATCTACATTATGTAATAAATATAAAAATGAGTAGGTGTTTAATAATAAAAATATAAATGTCACTATCTCAAACTTTTAAACAGTAATTATAAAATGTGTAAAATCACATCAACTCAAATTTTTAAATAGAATATATTACATGCCTACAACAATAAGTAATTATTAAAATAATATTATAATTACTTCATTTTTTGATATACATCAAGTAAATTAAATATATTAAAACAAATAGTATTATACACATATATAAGTTTCTAATGAATTTAATTTAATCTTGTTTTAATCTAATGTCCCATAATTTTCCCATAGTGCAGTATCATTAGTCTTTAAAAAGTTAAATTTTTTATAAACGCATTGTATTATATATAAAAATATTATACATGTCTATTATGTGTTTTAGAAATAAGTTTAATTATAAAAATGTAAAAGGTGCTATAATATATCCCTAGTATAGTGAAAAACACTGAAATTGTATAATGCAGGTTATGAATGAATGAGGTAGTGAACATATGCCTTCATTTGAGTCGTTGAAATCTAATAAATATTGTTGAATAGCATGCGTTTGAATAATTAATAAAATAAATCTAATTACAAAACTAAACAAATGTAATTGCTTAAAATGTCCAATAATAAGAAAAATACATTATTAAAAGTTTAACATAACGTTAAGTATT